>CACRXK020000886.1:3167-38817 GCA_902702795.2 Paramuricea clavata
GGGGGGGGGGGCAAATGAATAATAAATGAACAAGCATATGAATAATATATTCATTTGTTGTAATGGAAATTTTATATCTTCCTATGTTTTGTATTCTGCATTCGGATACATAGCCACCCAAATTTCCCGGGGGAGCATACCCCCGTACCCCCCTAAAAGTTCATTGTTCTTTATGGTGCATGGATCGAAGTAACACAGGGTAAAATTACCTGGACACCTCCTAGGATTTTCTCAGCCCCCCTTGACTAGAAATCCTGGCTACATCACTGTGTGAAATGTCAAAGTTCTCCTTGTATTAAGCAATATATTGTGATATATAAAACAAAGCTTGCCTAGTTATTGCAAGAGTGACATGAAGAAACAGAATATGCAAGGTGGCTTGTTCCATGGCAGGCTGACTGTCTGCTACGCAGGCTAGGGACCGGCAGGGGTCCTGTACCCTTTATGGTTGAAATCCTGGAATACTTGGAATTGGTGTAAGCCTCATAAATCTTTACAAGAAGCTAGACAAAGCAGCTCTGTTGAATTTTGGTATTTATTTTCAAGTTGCTGGCAAGATGAAGTAGTTTAGTTCTTTTTTATAAATATTAAATACAATAGAGCATACCATTACCAAGTCCATGACCATGTTGTCCAAAAACATCTAATATCGGTAACTTAAGTTTCTTATCCTAAAATATTAGTATATATTACCTGTATCATGATATACATCATGCCCGAGACTGTAAAGTTTTATTATATGGGAAATGTCTCTATGGTGCATGGCAGTTGTACAGTAATGAATGCAGAGCATTTGAGAATGACTGCATTGTTGCAATGTGCAGAGCCACCAGTCAACTACAATGTTAAAATGTGTCTCTGTGTATGAAACTTCCTCTCAATTTACATGATAGAAGAAATAAATTCATTAAACCGATTTTTTAGGATTTTCTTTTTCCAATACGTTCTTCAAAGCCTCCTATAAATTTATTACTCTTAATAACTCCCACTGTTGGCCTGATTTATGAATTTGATTTATGAACAGCTCTCCAGCCCCCCCTCCATCCAAAACATCATCCTCCCAAACGTTGAAAGAAATCTCCTCTCCCTTCCCCCCGCTCGAAAACCCCACACTATCACATCAATGGGGCTTGGGAACTAATTGAAAAACTCCCTTAATGTTTTCGTAAATTTCTCTAAATTTTGCTATAAATTGTATAATTTTTAGTTTTTAATCAGTGTCACTCAGATATTTTACTTTTTTTCTTTCCTATCCAGTTCATGTTTTGCTGACTACGAAAACAATTTGCCGCCTGGGATTCAGGGTGTTCCACCACACACACACACCCCTGATTTTCCCCTGATTATCTTAATACTACATGTGTATTGTAGCAGCAAAGAATCTAAAAGATTCGCAAAAGTTAACCGTTGCGGGCGGCGGTCAAACGAAAATTCTGCACAACATTCAATAAAAACATTTCAAATACATCCTAGATCCTATATTTCATTTGTACCTGATAAGCCTGGTTTCCATATTGTCGTAAAAATAGAGTCACGATCTTTCTCAACGGCCAGTTTATAATAGTTTATACCTGTAAACCACATATAAATCATAAGTATTCCCTAGATATAATCACTCCGCGTATTTTCAGTTCTAAAATGTTGTATTTCGGCTGATGAGAAAGATCGTGACTCAATCTTTACGACCGTTACGACCATATGGAGACCAGACTCTTTTAAAAAAAGCTTATGTAAGCATGTCACACGATACGCAGCCGGACGTGGGGGAATTTCATTTTCCCTAATTTGGTAAAAAAAAACAGGGGGAATATGGAAGGAAATTGCTCCCAAAGAAATTTAGAAGACCAATGAAATTCGGGAAAATACTTGAGAATATGACGAAAATTTGGGCAAAATTGTCAGAAATGTATTAAATTCAGCTTATTTTATTATACAATTCTTTATCCAAATTCGGGCAAACTTTCCAGTGGTGAGGACATAAACAGTGATCAACGGCATCAACCCCCCGACGATATTGTGCCATCAATATTTCAATATGTCCGTATCTTATACTCACTGTAGATTCATATGGCTGAAAATCCTAACAAACTCGGAGGATATAAGATTGAATTCGTGAAACAATTGGATGCAAGGCTAACATGTCCAAAATGTAAATTTGTGCTGCGAAGTCCATTTCAGACTACATGTGGCCATCGCTACTGCGAAGACTGCATTAAAAATATCATCGATAAGTAAGTAATCAATATTCTGTCGCACTTTCTTGTGCCATCCTTGCAAATTGCGACTGTTGGGTTCAGGTAAGTTATAATATATTCAGACACAAACACTACAGAAAGTATACACTAATTATATATTCAATTCAGTTTTCTGTGTTCATGGATTGTTATAATTTCCGTATACTGTTGAGCGTTGTGATTAAAGTGCTAATAGTAATACCTTATTTTTAGGTTTAGAATGAAATTTTCCTAACCATTCTTGTTCTTTTGTAATAAATGCCTCTCCTCCTACAATACTTACTTCAATAATTTCTACAACTAATTCCAAAGCTCGGTCTTGGTCTTGAAATTTAAACGATGGAAAAAACACATTTGCATTCAAATATAAGCAATTTAAGCCGTCAGCGAATTTATGTTGCTGTGCGTTGCGCTGGGATCACGATACTAACATATATTTATGTACCGTATGTAAGTTGCAATCAGTGGTGACGTAATGTTCAGTAGAATTGGAGCTTTTACATCTAACATGGCGTAGCCACCCAACAGAAAACCGAAATTGTTCAGTACTAAAAGCGTTCTCGAAACTTAATTTAAATAGTAATAAAGTAAAGGAATCTACAGGTAAGAATATTACGTAACAAAAAAACTGTGCGCGATCGATACAATAAGACAAAAGACAATTTCAGTAACTTTACAGTAACGCCATTTAATACTCTTCACATAAAATTGGTTAGGAAACGTTTTTGCTTTCAGTTCATAGGAAAAAATATTCAATATCGGGGTAAGGTAATACTGTGCGTTCTACTTTGGCCTACAACCTTTGTCTTTGATTAATTATTTATCTTGATCAGAGCCGTCGCTTGCGAGTTTCTTGCATAATAGTATACGTTAGGCTGCGAAGGAGACTGGCTGCTTGTGTATTTTGATATTCAACCAAAACGCTTGTATAAAACAAAACGAAATAGTTCCGTTGGAAATGAAATTCAGTCAGCCTAAATTTGCCAGGGTGCAGTAACACGCAGTGTTTACATTTGAATTCATCAAAGCGGAACAAAAATTTAGCTTAGTTTTCCCACTCAGTCTTAGTTCTAAAATCTACACGTTTGAGAAATTTCCTGGAAATAAAATTATCTCGCTGAAAAGATACCGTACACAGAGCATACTGCGACATATTCCTACATTTCTAGAATGGAAACGCTAGAATCTAGATGTTTCTAATATCACGCTCGAACCGATTTTGGCAGCTGGACTAAATATGGTAATTTGACCCCAGAAGTGCTTACGTAATGCAATATGGGCCGAGGCTGGTCCATTTAGTGTTCCGAAAACTAATAATGGTCACATGACTCTTCTGACGGTTACGCGGAGGCTGCTCCATTTACTGTTCGGAGTACTCCGGATTTTCGGAACACTAATTAAATCGAACAAATAATGGTCACATGACTGTTCTGACGGTCACATGACTGCTCAGAGCAGTCATGTGACCGTTTTCGGTTCGATTCAATCAGTGTTCCGAAAATCCGGTGTACTCCGAACAGCCTCGGGTATACATGCGGGTTAAATATTCGTTGTCTGACAGTGACCTAAGGACTTCTATAAGGTCAATTAATACTACAATTGGTGTCACGTGGTGTCACAAGAAAATATATTTTCTTGATTAAATTAAGACGATTGTCGTCTGGGAGGAAACCGCAGTACATGCAGAAACCAACAATATTCCGCAGAGAGTTGACTAACATCTTTCTCATGAATATTTTGGGTGCTCAGTGATAATGGAACCCATCATCTCAGACTCTCAGTTATGTCTGTGAGCGGGCTACATCTAGAGATGAAATGCGGTTGCTCTGAGGTGGGAAAGCCTCTCACAAGGGAAAGTACCTCAAACTTTATCAGCAAAACTCAGGATAAGCATAGTAACAGGGGCCGGTTGTACAAAGGCCAGATAGCGCTATCCACCGGATAGTGATGTTTCCAACCTTTGTAAAATGTTCGAAAAAGAAGTATAAAAAACATTTAACTTATAAATACTAAAGTTTAATACGAGTTATACCAACCAACGATCTGATTTAACAAAGCTTGAAAAAATCACTATCCGGTGGATAGCGCTATCCGGCCTTCGTACAACCATTAACAATAGAAGAAACCATTAGCATTACAATAAACCTTGTTATCTATGTTTTTGTTCAAGTTTATGCAAAAATGTAGTCTTTCATCGTCGCGTGCGTATTGTATTTTTGCCCAACCAGCCAATAGCAACGGTGTTGTTCAGTTGCCCATTCATGACTTTAACAATAGGTCATTTTGAGCATCCCCATTGGTTGACTTGGGAAAAATACAATACGCACGTGACGATGAAAGACCACATTTTTGCATAAACCTGAACAACATAGATAATGAGGTTTATTGTGATTTTATGGAAAGGCTAATGAGTTTCCAAACCATCTCCTCTATTAACCATGGTACAACCGGCTCCTGTAGTTGAAGTGTATACAGTACAATACAATTATGTAATATTCAATCGAGTGAGATGCCAACAAAATCTTGATATTTACATAGTATACTATATAGTTTCGTACTAGACATAACGTGTCATACTTAAAATATCCCATATATATTGTCTAGTGGCGACAAAAAATGTCCCGAAGATAACACTGAACTGTCTCATGAACAAATTTTTCGAGATGGCTTTTGTAATCGGGAAATCTTGGAGCTGCCATGCTTCTGCACAAATAAAAATCTTGGTTGTGAATGGACTGGCCTGTTGAGAGCTATCGAGGTATTGTTTCTTTTTACACTTTTTGTCAGGCTATTTCTAGGTTTTTCTAAAAGTTAACGGCCTGATTTATTCAGTGAGTAATAATGACATCACTGTAGTGTTAGTATTTTAATTTATCTGATGAATTGTCCAAGATTGTGAGTGGGTCGAGTAAGACGGAATAAGTTTCTTTTTCAAACTTTAGGAGCATTATAAAGACTGCCTGTTTGTAAAACTGACTTGTCTAAATGAGGGATGCGACATTGAAATGCTCAGACGAGGTCTTGAAGAACATATGAAGAAGGAATGCACGTTCAAGAAGATACCTTGTGAATACTGTGGCTCAGAGCAATCACAACCACTGATGGAGGTTTGTTTCGGAACTTATTTCAATCCATTAGCCTCACAAATGAACACTCCCACAAACTATCACTCACACAACCCCCTCTCCCACACCAAAAGAACCAGACACATAAACACCCCCACAGACTAAACACCCCCATAAACATCTCCCACACAAATGAGCACGTGCAGACCAACCACAACCCTCCCACAAACGAACCCCCACAACTACAAACCATCACCCTCCCCCCCCCCCTCCACAAGCCATCACCCCACAAACGAAAACCCTCCTAATGGTACTATTACACTACAACTTTAATCAACTTTTTATGAACTAGGAACATTGTAACACCACTTGCACAAAATTTCCTCTGAAATGTCCGAAAGGATGCGGAAACAAGGTGCCTCGTTCGGAAATGGAAAATCACTTGGCACGCGATTGTCCTAAGGCAGAATCTGCTTGTCCTTTGGTGGGGCAGTGCGATTTTCAGGTAGGAAATGCCAGGAAATTTCTATTATTGTACAAGGATCCTCAATACGGACAATTCCAGTGTGCCAACAAAATTCTCAACATTTTGTTTAAAAAAAACTTTAAACGGACTCTCCAATGCAGACACCTCTGGAACACGGTACCGCGTTATTAGGACCTCCATAACGGACACATTTCTCTGTCCTATCGACTGGTACCGATGTGACTCGTGCAGCTTCGTTTTGTAAAATACTGAGTCAGTTCCCTCGAACATTTCTTACAAATCCTTCAAAACTTAGAATTTACCAATGCAAAATTCCTACTGTGAACACAGACTTTGATAGCCTTAACAAGTATTTCTTTGTTAAGGGTTCAAGAGCAGATATTAAAAAGCACATGGCAGAAAAACAGGTAGAACACGCGGCTATGGTAACCGATAGAATGTCATCCATGGAGACCAACCTCGGACAGATTCAGAATTCAATTCAACACCACCAAGAAGCTGTGGACAACGAAACGAAAAACTATAGTGAAGAATTGGCATCGTTACGTGACGACGTTGCCACTTTGCGTGCTGTAGTTGATCGTTCCCAGAATAGATCGCACGAAGTAGAAGAGAGCGCACGACCATTGCCCGCGGGAGAGCCGCAAGGCGCGGGAAAACCTGATGCCGACGAGATGAAGGATGTCAAAACGCGTTTGCAAAGGCTGGAAGATCAAGTGAAACAAATTCTAGTGAGAGAAAGACAAGCACTTGGTCGTGGACAGGTGGGAGAGCCACGGATTTCAAAATTCGACTTGATAGCGTAGTTCACTGTTTGGACAAGGTTGGGGTTAGGCTTAGCGTAAAAATCCGTGGGTTTCAATCATGTGATATTTTAGTATAATTTCACTAATTTCAATTTTAATTATAAATTTCAATTTATAATTTCAAGTGAGGGTCGATCATTGAACTGAGGTCAACTGAAACAACGAAAAAACAAAATGGCTGTCAACGCATCTTATGTAAATGAGTCGTCCCGGCCTTTACCGTCTGTGACGTCATATGAAACCGTTAATAGCTGTATATTTAAATTAAATTGTCCACATATTCAAACTTTTTCCA
Source organism: Paramuricea clavata (assembly GCA_902702795.2). Lineage (NCBI taxonomy): Eukaryota > Metazoa > Cnidaria > Anthozoa > Malacalcyonacea > Plexauridae > Paramuricea > Paramuricea clavata. The sequence continues at coordinate 10,055 of CACRXK020000886.1, forward strand.
GATTGGTGGCCAGACAGGTGACAATGCAAACGAAACCGTCTCTGAACTTGAGAGAAGGGTTGCTGCCATGGAACACCAGACCACACTGAGTGAAGTGGAGATGGCAGACCATGATTTGAAGATTGGCATGTTGGAGACAACCTCCTATGATGGAATATTCTTTTGGAAGATTGATGACTTTGGAAGACGATTACAAGATGCTGTTGCCGGAAGATGTTTGTCCATCTACAGTCCACAATTCTATGTTGGTCGTTATGGATACAAGGTAATAACAAGTTAACAACAATAATACGGACACCCTTCCAATACAGGCATCTTTCTATTACGGGTACCTCTCTAATACAGGCACCTCTCAAATACAGGCATCTCTCTATTACGGAGACCTCTCTAGTACGGAAACTAGCTTTTCACTAGGGGCACCTCCCTAATACAGGCACCTTTCATATATGGGCTATGTCTCTAATACGGACACCCTTCCAATACTGGCATCTCTCTAGTACGGACAACTGTGACCCTGCACTGTATTAGAGAGGTCAGACTGTACTATATCAGCAGAGTGTTCAAATGCATTATTTGATTTAGGTGTGTTGCCGCGTGTATTTGAACGGTGATGGTATGGGCAAAGGCACGCATTTGTCCTTATTCTTCGTTGTGATGCGTGGTGCTTATGATGCCTTGCTACCCTGGCCATTTCAACAGAAAGTTTCATTTAAGTTGATCGATCAAACTGGAGATCAGCACATCATTGATAGCTTCAGACCAGATCCAAACAGCTCGAGTTTCCAAAGGCCCACAAGCAACATGAATATCGCGAGTGGATGTCCGCTGTTTGTGCCAAAATCAGTACTACATTCTCGAGGATATATTAGAGATGAGAAGGTATTCTTTAAAATTACCGTCGACCCCACAGGACTGCCAATTCATTAGCTCACACAAATGTAGGTGTTTGGTAATTGGCATTGTATACAACCTGTGATAGCTTGACCAACGAAAAACGAGTGATTTTGATAATATCGATTAATTAACATATAATAATCGCTAGATTTTCATTTCTTGGCATTATTAGCATACGCTTTTACTCCGGCCAACAGCTGACCAACTTACTCATGTAAGGGGCCCGACAATCTCACTCAGTCTCAGGCTAGCATTTGGCTATATTGTTGACCCTGGTTGATTTATGTATAGACTAGGACTCTTCTTAGTACTAAGCGGCTAATACGTAAATGCCTAAAGCCAAAAATAAAAGTATATATGTCAGCAATCAGCGCAAGTGTAGAGGCCCGGGACAAACTATAACTTTGGCCCCCTTGTCATTTCCATAATATAGTACTATGGTACCACCGTACCACGTTTGTCCCCCTCCCCCCTCCTCTGGCATTAGTCGCCGGAGTAAAAGCGTCCCACGTTCCTACGACTTTGCTAGAGTAGAAACGGTGTTCTGGCATTAAAACGGTCTGGTTAAAAGCCTTGGTAGAATCGGCAGACATTAGCTATGGAAACGTTGTTTGGCTTTAGACACAGTGCATGTGTTGCAAATTTGAATTTATGTTTTTGTTTGCGGAAACCTAGCCTGCGCGCAGACTATATAAACCACGACGACCAAAACTTTCGGGGGGTAGCGGAAGTGAAAACCCTGAGTCTCGGGTTGCACGACGACGTGCATTTAAAATATTGTATTGTCACCATGCAAACATTCGAACGACTTATTTGTTGCAAAATAATGATAAAACAAAGTGAAAGACAGTTTAAAGTCACGGCACTTGGTGATACATTTTCTGTAGAGTTAGTGAATAGGGTATGCGGCAAGAGCATGCAGTTTAATTATCTACAGGGTGTATAAAAAAAAAACTGAACAGATTTGAAATTGCTCTCAATTTCGCAAAACACCTATTTGTATCCGTTTTTTTATATATATAGCTTCTTTGGGTACTTATAATGTAGAATAATGAAAAAAATTACTCGAACTCAAATTTTGTGAACCAGGGGTGTGTGTTTTTTCCAACAAACTAAAAATGGCTCGCGCACAAAATTTAAAAGCTGTGATCATATTCTGAGTTAATAGATGGAACATTTGTCGGGTTTTTAATTACTGTACAAAATTTCAGACAATTTGGTTTAGTTTAAGTCCTTTAACTATTCATTTTGTTCTAAAAAGTCCGCCTTTCGTATGCTTAATTAAAGCCTTTACCTAATTTGCATACTGCTGACATATGCAAATTAGGCAAATGCATTAATTAAGCATGCAAATAGCTGATTTTTAGGAAAAATGTAAATTTGCGTGAATAGTTAAGGGGCTTAAACTAAACCAAATTATCTGAAATTTTGTACAGTAATTAAAAACCCGAGAAATTTTCCATCTGTTAACTCAAAATAATATTGCAGCTTTTAAATATTGTGCGCGAGCCATCTTTAGTTTGTTGGAAAAGACACCCCCCCCCCCCTGGTTCAGAAATTTTTCTCATTATTCTACATTATAAGTACCCAAAGAGGCTATATATATAAAAAACCGGATACAAATAGGTGTTTTGCGAAATTGAGAGCAATTTTCAATCTATTCAGTTTTTTTTTATACACCCTGTATATACGATTGTAAATTACTCTAAAAAATATATTAATAACGTTAATATTAACTCGAATAAAAAACATTACTTAATTAATAGTTAATTACTTTACATTTGTTATTGTATCTGATGTTGATTATATCTGATTAAAATAAAAATATAAAATTGCCTCCATTATTGCAAAAACGTTAATAGTCTATCTAGCATGAGCCGGATGTATGTGCGCATTAGCACTGTATACGATACGAAATGTGCTACGCACTGGTTGCTTTTTTAATGAACTCCCCAAAAATTATTTTGCAGAAAATATTTTCTCGTTTGCAGCCTTTTAGTTTTAAATTAATTATAACTGGTATAAAGTCTTGACAGCAGGGAGTGAATTTCCTGACAGACTCAACTTCAGAACGTTATATTGAGTTTTTTTCATCATTTAGAAGAAACTCGGCGAGCATTGTGATAAGATTTGAGCAGTCGTTGCGAGCTCACTTTTACGAATAGAATTTTTTGTATAAGTTAAAAGCAACTGGTCAACGTTGAAAACTTCTCCGATACATTGCAAGCCACAACACCAACCACCAAACTTGATTCAAACACACAACTCGAATCACACAACAGTTCAGTCATATTTTGCGCGAATTCCTGCGAGTTTTCAGTCTTCAAAATCTAAAACGTTTAAAACTGCAGCTTTTGACCAAAGTTAAGGGAGCACGAATACAGCGCGCAAAAATCGTGGTTGACAATTTATAGTTAACTATACGAAATTTTACGAAGGAATTCGCGCAACATATGGGATACCTGTGCATGATCTTCCAATCGCCAATAAAGATGGTAACCACAGATTTCAGTTGACCTAGAAAATAACAGAGTAAACATGAAATTATTGTGTTAAAAATACTGCCTCGTACACAGGCGCTTTAAATATAATACATGAAGTATCAGGCCAGCTGGTGACGCCCTTCTCTCGCCACTACACGCGTAAAAACGCTCAGGTTGATGCAGTACTGATGAAAACAGGATTGAACAATGTTTTGCTGCCCACATTGTTCACAGTTGTCAACAATATTGAACAATATTGTTACACCCGATTCAGGCTTGACAAGTGTGAACAACGTGGGCAGCGAAACATTGTTCAATCCTGTCAAACAGCAGGCTCAGCGTTTTTAGCCGTGTGCAATACTTCATGTAAACTCGTCATACGCGCATCGCTGTTTTTTTACAAAGAGACGCCTGGGTGCGAGGCAGTTAAAAAAATCCATCACAGTTAGGTGGGATGAGGCATTCATATGGAAAATCATATCCCACTTGACTGGGATTCTGCCTAGCGTCAACTTCGCACGCTGCTCGTATTCGGCAAATTTTCTCCCAGTATCAAAGACTCGTTTCCCCAGCGGACTTATAGTGAAACATTGAAAGCTTTCAGTCTGGTCAGCACCTTTTTCCATCTACCGAACTGACATTACGTCATTTTTGGAAGATGGAAGAGGTGTTAAAAGGCAATGTAACTAACCAAAACCCTACCCCTACTCTAACCTTAACCCAAACTCTAACCCTTACCCAATTAAAAAAATCCAAAAAGAAACAACTTTAGAAATTGATCAAATGACGTAAAGTCAGTTTGGTAGATGGAAAAAAGTGAAAACCTTTCAGTCTTACACACTACTGCCAATTTTCGGATATAGATTCGTGTCCCGCTGTTCATGAGTTAGGGTCAGCGGTTAGGCTCAGTATTCATAAACAGCGAGACATGAATTTATAACCTAATTTTCTGTCAGATGTCCACTGACCATATGAACCCGCACGAAATTTGATCAAGGGGGAGGCAGTCTTAAGACCCCTTTGTATTTCAATCGTAACGTGATGAACCATTTTCCTCTCTATCCAAGTCATTAGTTCCTATGCTTAGGACAGGTTGGCGGATAGCGCTATCCACCGGGGGCTGGTTGTTCAAAGCTGGATTCGGGCCAACCCTGGGTTAAAATTTAACCTGCTGTTGTAGTTTATGTATTTCTACACGTCTGTTTATTTCAAAAGTTCAGAGAAGAAAACTCCTACTGGTCCAGACAAGATCTCTGAAGAAATATTTCCAAATTTATAAACAAGTTGTTGGGTTTGGGACTTCAAGACAAATTGCAAAAATTCCAAAATCGAGCAGCAAGGGTGATTACCGGAGCTGACTACGATGTAAGATCGTCTGAAGTCCTAAACAAATTAGGCTGGGAAACCCTGGCTAGGAGACGAGAACAAAACAAGCTAGTATTGATATATAAAGTCTTGGGGAACCACACTGCGCCAAACCTTAAAGATCTTTTTCTCGGAGAAATGCATCGCAGAATATTTATGATTTACGCAATAGCGAAACTGATCTCTCGTTAAAAAAACCGAAAACGGAATTTCTAAAGAAAACATTTGGATACAGTGGAGCAATTCTATGGAATAGTCTCCCGCAAGATGTCAAGGCGGCTGGCAGAAAAATTTTTTGGGATCACTTTAAGGCTTGGTTACCAAGCACTGAACTATATATGTTGATATGTGCAATGGACCACTGAACGTTACCTTTACTTTCTCTAAGTATATAGCTTATAAAGCAAAAAAACGCAAATAGTACGTAACACAATCTGATAAGTAACTGAATTTTATGATTGGCACTAAAGTGCCTTATAATGGTTGTCTAATAACATATTGTGACATGAGTAAGGGGGTCTTCTTTATTACAGTTAAAATATTTCACTTTGTTTAGAATATTGCGGTAACTACTGTGAATATAGCTCTGCGTTCGGCAAAATATACATCATGATATTCAGCATCATGCTATCCTATTGTGCAATTGTTATATACATTCAAAAAATGATGAATCTGGGGGGCTGAAGCTGGTGCAAAGTGCACTATTGTTCCCAAGTTGGATCTTGGTATTATTTACTAACTAGTACATTGACATTGTATAAAATTACGACAAATCAAAATCTTTTCTAAAACCTAATACGAATACTTGCCAAATGAAATGATATTATGAAACCGAGTTTCTGTCAAATAGAAAGCAATAAGTAATTATCCCAAAGAATTTTTAGGAGTATCGAAATGAAATTTCAATCTTTATTGAAATTTGCTCGAAATTTGTTCGCCAGCGAATGTAGACAAAGCAAGATTCGGAAGAACAACCACAACAACGAACTTTAAATATCATTTCCATGCTGAAAGATGAATAACAATGTTTACATAATACAATACTTTATTACGCGATACGTATTACGTAATGATAACAAACTATCCATTGTATTTATATAGCTCAGTGCTTGGTAACCAAGCCTTAAAGTGATCCCAAAAAATTTTTCTGCAGGCGGCTGAGTCAATTACGTCATTTAAAACAATGGCGAAATTGCATTTAAGCAGATGATAAGCTAATTTCTCCAGGACCAAATGATGGGAGGACAATATAGATTGCGGGCGGGAGGGGGGTTAGTTTTGCGTGAGGGTGGGTGGGTACTTGTTTAGGGGGTGGAGGTTTGGGAGGAAGATGATAAAATTTTAGGGTGGGATTCTTACATATTTTGTTCTATATATAATTAACATTTAGCTCTTTGTGTGTATACGCCCTTCGTGGAAACCAGTTGTAAATAATTGTCGAAGTTAGCGTATTGAAATAAAGTTTTACATACATACAAGTTTGCTTTGAATTTTTAACCTAAGGTTAAGCTGACTCAGCTTTGAACAACTGGCCCTGGATGATTTTCAAGCTTTCTAAAATTGTCCGTTTATTGGTATAACTTAGATCAAACTCTAGCATTTAAAAGTGAAAGTATCTTTCTATTAATGGATGTTTCCAGCTAAAGACGAAATTTTGATCTAGACAAGAAGGACGAAATCCATTACCACAGCTGGAAAGAGCATCTTAAAATGAGTAAAATTGCAAAGTTTTGTGAATTGTTGTAAAATGAGAGTAATATAGCCATGTGAAGTTCGCAAATTTTGTATATATTTGCATTAGGCGCGGGAAAAATAACCGATTATAATTTTTGAGCCGAAAGTGGTTATTTTTACCGCGTGATACAAATATATACAAAATTTGCGAACTTCACACGGCTATATTTTTCACATTTTACAACAATTGGCAACCAATCTAAAAGTTTGCAGTTTTACTCATTTTAAGACGCTCTTTCTAGCTGTGGTGTTGGATTTCGTTCTTCTTGCCTTGATCAAAATTTAGTCTACAGCTGGGAATCATCCATTGAGAGGTCTAGATTTGTGTTGCAAATATCTGCATTGTTGCGCAGCCTAATTTTGGCACTGGAGCTGAGAAAATCGTTCAATTTGTCAGGGCGCGTTGCACGCATGAGATATTTTAATTTCAGTTGGAACTTGGACTAATCCCCTGACAATTGAAGAGCAAGCGAAGTTAAGACCTCATTAATCCCTGCTTAGAAATACAGAGACTACCCTTAAGGCAAACTGACTAATTTTAGAATAAATTTTGTTGTTTATTGAGGGTATACAATTTGTGGATTAAATTCAAATATTGGGCCAAGACATGAGAAGGCTTTAGGTTATCTTATAGTTTAGGTACACTGCTATCATCAGGGGAGAGTACACCATCCCAGTCTCTTACACATGCATAGGAAAACAATGCGTGGACTAAGGCTACGTTCACACTGTATACCAGATAGCTTTCCGTAGCGACGTGAAAAACAGCTATCCGTACCTTTCAGGAACGCTATTTTCAGAGGAATTATTGCAACGTAGAGATGTTGTTTCGCTCAGCTTCTGAAAGTTGTACATTCCGTATCGGGTAGGTGCTTTTTCGCACCGCTACGAAAAGCTATCCGGTATAGTGTCAACGCAGTAAAAAGGTTTTTTCACTGGCTTTGTATTAAAAGTTACTGGGAAAACGACATAAATGCGTGTTCTAGTTTGACAGCCAAACACTGCAGGTTTTCGCTGCGGGGTACTTGAGTTTCCTCCTGTAGTACCACTGGACCAAAAAGGCTGCATCTCTAGGAAGAGCAGTTTAGAACTTAGAGAGCTATCCAGTATAAACGAAGTTCAGTGTGAACTAAAAACTGGCTGTTGCTCGTTAATTTTAGCAGCAGGCAACGACATTGCATCTTCATACTGCTTTAATCCTTGCTATTATCAACCCGTCAATCAAACTTGGGAAAAATAATTGAAAAAACCTTTCTTGAACAAGACAGGACAAGCTGGGTACACAACATATCCTTCATTGTTATTTTTATTAACTTTTCATAAACGCAAGAAAGACGCACTAACAGAAATAACCATTTGTTGTCTATGTTTAAATGCAACGTAATACTTTACAGCTTTACAAACCATAATCCATATCCCGGTCAAAAGTTTTGAAAATAATTTTTAAGTAGTGTTTATAAATATTTAATTTTCCTTCGAGATTTTATTGCCTTTTGCAATGTCATGTTTCATTATGGATATAGCATATTTAATTTAATAACACTTTTGTATATATAGAGGCACATATTTTACTGAAAAACAAGAATTCTATGACAAATCCTAACAGAGGATTTTAACATGAAAATTTCAGCAGAAGATTTCATGATAAATTTTACTGGGTATAAACTGCCGTGGTATGTCTTTGAACTAGCTGAAAAAAAACTAGAAAGACTTGGACATTTCAAAAATGAAGACAAGGTGTCGAGGACAAACAAATTTTCCTGGAAACGTCGATGTGTTTCTAGTTTTGGTAACTTATATCTGTTTCAGGTAGTTCAGACACAAACCACGCCATTATCTGTCGACTGTAAATTATGCATGCATTATTTCAATGCCACGGCATCATGCCCTAATATTTCATGGGAGGATTTATGGCCGTCCCATTGCATGTTGCAACAAGAAATGTTAAATAATGGAGTTCTCATAATACAAGTGATTAGTAGGATATTTTAGATGAGAGTGGAGTAGTTGGGATAAATGTAACATACGCTTGCAGGAACCTGCAATCCTAATTTCAATTCACGTTCTATTGAATAAAATGCGCAAACGTACAGCAGTATAGCAATATTCATGAGCTTAGCCTTAGTTGAAACTACCAGAAAAATACAGAAATCTTGACATTTCGAGCGAAGGTCCCTTCATATGGGAGCACTTTTTTCAGCTGTAATCCTTCAACCAAACTCGTGAAAATTGAAATAAAGATTCACTGAATGAAGATAAAGCCATCGCGGAGAACTATAATCCACATATATTCAAGTACACATGCTGCATTCTTCTTTCTAAGGATTTGGACTGGTACTTTTAATAACATATTTTTCAATGTCTTTGATAATACATTATTCATATCAGTCGTCTCCCTAGCAAAGATGACTAATGAAACTTACTCAAACTATCGCATGTGTTAAACTGCGATAACTTCTTAGAAAAACATCATTTTTACAGTAATTACTGATTTGGGGGAGCAAATATGACAAGGGAAAATACGAGACAGCTCATGACATTATGTATATTATACAATTTATACAAGAAAAGAACAAACTAATTTTGTATCGCCCCAATGCTCTGTCAATATTAGATCGAAAAAAACCACATTACGAGTAGCGCTAATACAAACGATAGCACAGAGGTAAGAGTCTTGATGAAAAACAAACACGGCGTATACAGACTAGCCGCCCACAGTAGCTTATCACCAAACCTCACGTGCCAGAAAATGGGAATCATTATTTAGGATTTTCGGTGTTTAATAGAGCAATCAGTCAACGCTGGAGAAACTGCATGTCATCAACCCGAAATGATTTCTTTTTAAAACATATTTTGGGAGAAGAAAAATAAATGCCACGTAATTACGAAATTAAATATTCTGCCGAGTGAGCGCGTTGCAGCTGCGTGGCTATCTCTCGCAGTCTAGACCTTCAGAAGCGAGCATCAAAGCCTTCGCAAAACCCTAGACCTCATAAGTAAACCCCAACGTATCCAAATTTCTGTTCAAACAAGAAAGATAAACGAAGTGTTTATAGTAAGACATATATTTACTGCGCGTATTTGGTGTATTCACCGCTCAGTTTGTTTTAAAAATATGCCGCGAGTTGCAAACGAAAAGAACAAATTTTGAATTTATAATCAATATTTATGGCGGTCTGGGGAGATTTTAGGTAAAATGACGGTCTAGGGTGTTTTGAATGATTAAAACTCGATGTCGTTGTACAGAAGTTAGTATATCTGACATGCGATTTTCAGAATCAAATTTCGCCTCAGTTACACGTGCCATGCATGTGTCACGCACGTTGCTGCATTTGGGAAGAGTGTTTCCAGTTTGACTCCAAAACCACAGGTTTTCTTTGGGCTACTCCGCGCTTTCCTCCTGTTGTAACACTGCAAGGACAAACCAGAGATGTCGCTTATAGACTAAATCTCTATAAAGAAAACAGTTTAGAATTGAGAAAGCTATCGCACATAAATAAAATTAGTTTAGTGAAGTTTAAAACGTCATAATGCAAAGAAATAATCAGTGTATAGGATTTAAATCCGAGAATGGGAACCGAAAACTTCTTCATCAGTCTTATCTAAATGCGTTTATATTTTTGGCTCACAACAGAGTCGTGCATTAAGCTGTCTTGTTTGAATAATAATAGATCAACAATCTTCACATGTCAAATTGTTTGCAGAAGGAAGAAAAATGCTGTCATCTATTAAAAACTTTGCATAAAAGCGGAATAGAAATTATTTTATTATATTAAAATCGTCATACCATATGTCATAATGCCAGTCTATATAAAACGTGAATTCTCAGTAAAATCTAAAGCATTTTCGATCAGAAAGGTTGAAACAGAGGAATGATGAACGGGAAAATTCGTTTATTAAAATATATAACACAAAGTGACATGAATTTTGATGGAAAATTAGATGCATATGCATATGTAATTATGAAGGCAACATATTGCCTTTATTGCTTTTTAGCGCGTGGATGAGACATATCTTGCAAAGCTGGTTTTCCACCAGGCGACTTTGGTCCCGCGCGAAAGGCCTTTTCCATTGTCGGCATCGCTTTTGCTGACGTGATAGGCGATGCTGACAGAGGAGAGAGTCGCTTCGCCCGAACAAATTCGTGTATAGTAGAGAAGTGGCTTCATTAAGTACCCACAGACAACATGCCGTTTGATCGCACGCACTCTTTTCACATGTAGGTGAGATGAATTCGTAATACAAGAACTGTATGTATGTGAATCGAAGCTCGGTCACAGTATTTGTACCAGTATAACACCATGTTTTAATACGGGAACATATTTCATTTATTAAGCCTGTTTTCCACTTCAATCGTAACGTACCATAGCATTTTCTTTTGTGTCGAAGTCATTTATTTCAGATCAGTGGTTCCACACTACCGCTCAGGAAACAAAGAAATACGCTACGTTTCGGTACGATTGAAGTGAAAAACTGGCTCTAGAGAAGGAGTTAACATAAAAATAGGAAACTCAAAGAGAGGTATTGGAAGTTCACTAAAAATTATTTTATGATAAACAGCTATATGGTATAAGGAGATACAACAACCTGAAAATACAGACAGAATTTTTATGTTTCGAGCTAAGGTCCTTTGTCTGGAAATGAGTTAGTAGTACATCTGCAGATGAAGGGCCTTCGCTCGAAACGTCGAAGTTCTACTTAAATTTTTCAGGAAGTTGAATCCCCTCTCAATTCAAAGCTGTCTGGGTAACGTCGTCACCCACACTCGTACCGACCACTCGAGAATTTCTAGGATACGCGATGCTTTTGATCGCTCAAACCAATAATTACAATCACATACTATATCAATATGTTCTTATAAAATTGAGTGTAAATATGTGGAAGTAATTCAAATAAGGAATAGTAAACAGATAAATAGATATTTGTTCATTTGTTTCTCGGTCTGTTTCTACCACCAATTTTTGGTTTAATTTTGGGGATGAGAATTGGATGAAATATTTCTGAACTGACTCGTTTCGCCCACGCCAGCTTTATTGCACTGAGTTTCACCTTTACTCTTTAGGGACCAGTCATTAATAATGCCGGGAGGGGGGAGGGGGGCGGTGGGTGAGAAAAGGCGGGCGGCTTCAACTATTTTTGCCTGAATTGGAGCGGCCTCAAAATGAAAAATATTTGTCAAGGGGCGACCCCAATTTTTTAATACTTTCCTACTCATTTTCAATCTCTCGCCTTTATCGTATCCTACAAAATATTTCACCTTTTTTAGTTCCTATAATCGTAGTTTCCATAGTTTATTACGTATATTCAGTTCATCATAGGAGTCCGAATAAATAACAACCATTTTGACTACTGGTCCTCTAATTATTTAGGCTACACAATGTCTTAATAATACACCAGTACTTGTCCCATTACCCATTTTACACAAAAAAATGTAACGAATTAAATGTTGGAGGGGGAGGGGGGTAGTTCCTAAATTTTCTAGATTGGGGGGCCTCTTGAAAATAAAGGTCTTGCGATTGGGGCGGCTCTAAAAAATGTTCAATATTTGGTATTTATCACCCACCGCCCCTCCCCCCCTCCCATTATTAATGACCGGTCCTTTAGCGAGCAGGTTTGATTCTAAAATCCTCCATCTAATCTCACACAAAGTGCTCAAAATGTTGTACAAACATCTTTAAACTTCATGACCTCATTAATATAGGGATCTACTTTCGATACTGCACAAATGTAAACGTATAGAGATGAGGATCATGGAGTCTGGAGAACGTTAACTCGAACATTTTGGGAAGAACAGTTCATGGACATGTATCAGTACAACTGAAATTATAATCAGACAACATGTTGCATGGATAAAACCTCAGACGTGAAAGTTATCAGCCGGATTGTCTGAAACTTTTACAGCTTAAATATTCATCACGTATGTTTTTGTGTAAATAAATTTTACTACCATAACCATACTACTGAACGGAATACTCTAAATGCACAAATAAATGCACAGCCTGTTCCACAGAATTGCACAATACGGCTTTCTCATTATTTCTATATGAGCATAGCTATATAGCCTGCAACAACCCTTTCTTCAGATAAATCTCCCATATAGAAGTAAATGGAATACTTGATGTTCCCTAAAGGGTTACCAAGTTATTCAATAAGCCAGACCAAATGCGTCACGCCCATACATCGATCAAGACGCATCTGTTGAACATCATGCAACGCTTGGGCGCGATGACAAGTAATCTGTCGCTTTGCCAGAGGGCGACACGTTTCTCCTTAACTCTGCAAACTATTAGAGATCTAACAAGATTAGTTTACTATTTAGCCATCGAAATGTAAGAAAACATAACGGAATTAGTTGACCTAGGTACACAAACTTTGCCACTTCACTAGACAGGCAATCCGCACACAAAAATAGCAGTATCGTTCTATCTTGCTAGAGGAACAGTAATAGTACGTTTATATAACCTCACGCATTGCGATTTGATGCTAGAAACATTTCACTTCATGTTTTTTTAGTTTATCTATCTATCTCACGGTGTTTACATGACCCTTGCGGGACATTGGCAAACATAACACAACTAAAGCCAAGCAGTTAAAGAGCTCCGTACTGCTTGTATGACAAACATTGTAAGTTGTACCGCATCCATGCGCTACGTACGTTTGAAATTCTCCAACTTAATTATATTTTTAGTACACTCTACAAAATCGTCCAGTAACCAACCGTTCATGAAATATAGCATTAGCCATTACAGGGCGATCATCTCTATCAGAGTGATATTAATTTAAAAATAATACATTTCAAATACATGTAAACTTTAGCCTGCGCCTCATACTTCATTGAACTTGTGTCTCTTGCATGTATTTTTCTGAAATCGCGTGAGTTTTAAAATGGAACTATTATTCGGAGTTTCATATTGGCTTTATTGGTACAATAGTACATTACAAAGCGAAAGACTAAATTGACAACTTCTGGGTGGTCTGTTACGATAATTCTGCTAACAATGTGTGCCAACCGGAATTTAGATTTTATACACTTCGTTCATTATTATATTAAACATCTTCAAACAAATTGCTAGCCGGGGAACATTGAAAGTGCAAGGCAAACTCTCATTGAAAGCCTATTAACCTTTTCCGCAAATTAAATAGAGAACGCTTTGTAAGGCGCTTCATTCAGGAAACTAGTAATTCGAAATCACAAAACAAAAATACGAAGAGATTAACCGCCTAAATTAATTAGGCAATACCTTTTAATGTATACATGCTTTCCTCTAATGGCAAAGAAAGACCGGCTAGCTACATGCTCCCTGTTCCAAAACGTTATAGTATATTATATAAAGTCAAAACTATAAAAACGTACTGATCTATGTATATACAGATATAAATTAACAGAGCTATAGTATAGGCTATAGCTCGGCAGTAGGCAAGTTTTAAAACTGTTTTCTCTTCAAAGGCATTTTTAATACTGTTGTTGTAATTCAACACCTTAAAATAATTTTGCATCATGCATGGCTGTTATGCAATTCGTTTGAATTTTAGAATCACACTTGAAACAAAACAAACATAATGCTTCTGAAAGCAGCTCATTGTATTCTCTAATTATTGGCAAAAATAAAATAAACCGTGCGAGCAAATAGAAGAAGACACTAGGAGGTATCATGGCGTTTTCAAACTGGACAAGCAATTTTAAAATCTCACAGAAACACATGGTGGGCTAGAAACAACACATGTCAAGGGTGTCTGACCATTAAAATTAGCCTAAACACAACACGATTTAACGAGTGCTAACGAAAAATATCACCTTAGGTTAATAAAAACATGCAAGTTTACATGAGCGCTTTGCCTTGTCCAAATACAGTTCTTCCAAACGTTTTGTCTTATGTGCTCTTAAAAAGGTGATTTTTAAGGTGTAGAAAAGTTGTTCGCTCTCTTGATAACATGCGAACGCGTTATAATCAAGTCCCTTCTCAAATTTCAAGCGAGAACGACAATATTTAACCGTGTAAACTATTCAACAACTCTTGTATAAATAATACTTTAAGAATTTAGCATACACTTGCACTGGACAACATCAGGGAAGAAACACTAGAACACTGTTTGATTCAATGCTAAATATTGGCGTTAGTTGAAAAGCCTGAATCTTCAAAAGGTACAGTGATTCCGTTTCTTGTTTTGAATAAGAAAACAAACTTCCTGTGTAAAGGATTAACAATTTTGGCCGAGACCAACAAAGACCAAAATGGCGCCCGTGTCGCGTGGCTTGAATTGGAGAAAAGAACGATAAAATACAGGCTGTAGTGAATTGCACTGCGCCAAACACCGCTAATTGATGGGACTAACCGACATTTAGCGAAAATAAGCATGATAGTTTTGTTTTAAAGGCAAGAGACCGACGGTAAATGATTTTATTATCACGCGATTCAAACCATTCGTGGTGGTTTGTGTATTTTGCGAGCATTTTCGTATGAAAACATCTCGACACGCCATTTAGCGCAAAGACTATGTAGAGGAGCACACACACTAGACCGGTTCATAGGTGTACACATAAAGTATAAATAATAGCCCCATCTTAAAATCTTAAAGCAAAGATCATGTGTTTCTCAAGGCCTTGCTCGGTGTAGACAAAGTCCAGGGTTTGTGTACTTTTCAGAATTTTTTGTATGAAACAGCTCTATACCTACAAACAGTTTGGGGCAAACAGTAGGTTTGCGTCTCTGAATGCAGACTCTAGACTTACAATCCTAAATACAGTAAAAATACAAGTTCTATTTTAGAACTAAAATCATTTTTTTTCAAGCCTTATTGGGTATGGACAAATTCCAAAGTCTCCCTCGTTACAACAGGAAGACAAGTGGGCGACCCATATCAGAATTTCACAATACTTAAAAATCTTTCCGGATTACAAAACGTACGAGTTTCTCCATCTCACATAGAACAGTAGAACAAGAAGAATACAAATATTACATACTACCTCTATGCTTGAAATATAATTCTATTAGCGTATAGACGCCAAAAATTTAGCTACTCAGCTTCGTCTTCGGCGGAAAATTGAACCGTCCCATCTGCTCGTTCATGACGTGTCGGAACGATAAGCGAAAACCAAACGGTGGACAATGTACAAAAAAAACATCAAAAGATGCCAAACTACACAAAAACGTACAGAATAACCTTTCCAGAGCAGTTTAAGAGAGAAATATGAGCCACTGAAGTGGTTGGAGGCCGTTGATACACGGATGTTTACAGAAATTTCACCTCTGACGCTTTCCCACATCATCAAGCATTTGATCTCGAACACGTTTTTCTTAAACTTTCAACATATGGCAAAGTGATTGTGCGTGCTTTATTTAATGTGTTCTCAACACGTTAACGAATCGTGTGTGTCTAAAAAGCCCTAGTTTACCGCTATTGACAGAACATGACCGCCCGAATGGAACATTAAATCATTTGTTTGATCCCATATTTACCTCGGCCATTGCTCAAAAGTCTTTGCAAATATTACAGAAAAAACATTGGGTACTATGTTTTGAAGCCAGGCAAGCCACAAATATTGTTCTCAAGCAGTAAATTCCGGTGTTTCCTAAACTGGATGTTTCCCTTCAAAGGCAATCGGCCGGATACAGCATTTGTCAGCTCGAGGTAGAGTCAGGAATACAAGTAATTGTAGGTGAAATTTACTCTAGGAACAAAAACTTGTATTGATCGTAATAATTAAAGAAAGGTTTGGCCCAATGATTACGACATTTCACACTAAAAGGTAGTGATAGTTTTTGTAATTTCCTTTGCGGCAGCGCAAATAACGACTCGCATAGCGCGCGTTGAAGAGTGCGGAGTTGCAGCAAGGCTATATAACCGAATATGCATTAGGGCGCGCGTCTACAGGGCAATGCTGTCAAAGAAGGAAAACAAGTCAAGTCCATTTCAAACAACATTTATTCCAATCGTGTCAATAATGTTTTTAAGGATTGTATAACGTAAGGCGTAATCTATAAATACAACAAGGAAAATAAATACACACACTGTACATAAGGCGTATCAACGATACATCTTTTTGGCGGCCATTGCAACATAGACCTTCGTATTTTGCCTTTGTTCGTTCTAGCCTAATTTTCCCCTCTGAATTTACACAAATTTACAAGCTAAGGTTTGGTCAACATTCTCCGTATTATATTACAAGCAAAATTATAGCGTTCGTATTGCTTTTCCGAACTTATTTGAGTTTCTATGAAATTTCTTTCTCATGAGTTCATTCGAGGTGAAATGTTCCTTCGCGAGCAATGATGATTCTATTCAGGATTAGTGGTGAGAATTACGGTTTGAATTTAAAGTTTTAAGAACGTTTATGGATAACCAGAGAGAGAACAGCTCGAAGATGTGTTGATATAGCCACAAGAGGGATAATAAGGATTCAGATTGGCTTCACTTGTCATTAAGGATGGCGGATCGAGCGATGTCTTGGCTAAACCAAACGAAGACATAGGAGACATGGCAGCCACTGGAGGTGGCGTTGACAGCGCTGTTGGGTGATAGGGATTGAAATGCATGCCGTCGTAGCCTCGGAACTCCATTTCGTGGTCCGCTATGATATTTTTGATGGCAAATGGATGATTGAAGCCAGGTCTGAATCCACCGTAGTGTGTCGGAGCAAGGAAGGATGGAGTTGCGAAGGTTTTACCGCCTTGTACTTTAGGAACGCCAGGCACATAACCTCCGGGTTTCACAAGATGACTCAGGTTTGGCTTCTTGTCTGCTTTGAAGCGCTTCTGCCGTCGTAGATAACAACCATTCTCAAACATATTTCCACAGTCAGGATGTAACGTCCAGTAGGAACCTTTGCCAGGTCGATCGGGCGAACGAGGGACCTTCACAAAACAATCATTGAAGGACAAGCTGTGACGTATGGAGTTCTGCCAACGTTGTTGGTTCGATCTGTAATAGGGGAATAAGTCCATAATAAATTGATATATTTCGCTCAACGTCAGCATCTTGTTGGTACTTTGTTGAATGGCCATAGTGATTAAACTAATATAGCTGTACGGCGGCTTCGCGTGTGTAAAATTTCGTCGAGAGGTTAACGATTTTTCCTTGTCCTTTACTTGACGTGTCTTTGGATCCAACGGGTCTGACACGACAAAATCCTGAGCTAATACTTGTTCCATCATTTTGTACAAGAGTGTATTTGGTGAACGATTCGCGCTAGCTCTAACTCGTACGACGTCCAACGCTGTCTACGCGCACTTCCTCGCAGCAATTTTAGTTTTAGTGCCCCAAACGATAAACACCACTAACGCGCCGATTATAAGCCACGCCCCCTTTATTGTTCCGATCACAAAAGTTGGCCTACCGTTTGTTGACACATCCCGCCACCAGCCCGAGTGGCATTTTATTAAAATATCTACATTAACACACATCTATCACAAAATTTCGTTTCGAAAAGACACACTGTAAGGCGCAAGCTACGAGACGCAAATGATTTCACACATTTAGTCACGCCAACATAATGAAACTTTATATATCAACACCGCGGATAATTAGCCGAGCTTTGCACGAAAATAAATTGTTATCGTAAGGGGATGGATATTTAATCTGTCGAGAGCCTGAATACCAAACTTTATTTAAATTGGATAGCTCTATCAGCTATAAACTGTTCTTTCAGTACAGTATTACTACAGGAGTAACACTAAGCTCATTTTGTACTTCAATTCTGCAAAGAACCAAAGCACCTGTAATTAAAAAAATTTTGACACAAGACGCCTACTCTGAAATTTGGTGTAGTGATTTTATGCAGTGATCTTTGCAAGCATATTTTAGTTGTCTTGTAGTAACTTGGCACTGTGTTTTGTCGTGAAGGCATTAAATTTGCATAACAAACAGAATGGCGGTCTGTCACATAAACCGGCATATTGAATTTGTTGTGTCATTGAAATTTGGCGCAATTCGTTTGTCGAGCTTTCAGCTCTTGAAATACGAAAAGTTATTGAAACGATCACACCTGTGAGTTAAAGGAAGCTTTGAAAATTATTGGAAATTATAATTGGATTTTCATACCAAAGTCCATGAGAGCGGAACTTATTCTCAATGACTTTGGAATGCGTAGAGTCGACGGCGCCAACTGAACCTAACCGAAAGTTGATTTTAGTATCAAAAATGAGTTTGTTAATTTGTTTACGAGAAAGCGAGAAATATTTTGCCCTACATTTCACGAGTTTCGCAGTAAATATTCCCTGCGCCTATATTACAGTGGTATATTAACCAAACCTTGACTGTAGCAGTATCAAATGAGGTCGGTTGTTAATTTGTTTACGAAAAAGCTGTAAATGTTTTGCGATCAACTTAAATGTGTTCTTTTGTAGTAAATATTGTCTGTAGCTATCATGGGTATTACCATTTTAATGCCAAATGCAACACTTCAGTTGGATGTCAATGGCGCAGATGCCGATAGGAAATTAGGCGCACGTGTGTCGCGCGCGCAAAAGATTTCCAACGCAGAGATAAGAACCACAAGAACAGGGAATGATGCATTTTTGTCCGCCGCGTGGGTTGGTCGCAATACGAGGAGTGGTGAAGTTGAAGCAATAACTTGAATAATCTTCATTTCCGGGGAATGTACAATTAATTAACAAGTTTTGAACCTGTCAATCATGTACTGCTTCATTATGCATAACAAGCAGCTGTATAATTTTGCAATTATATCCAACAATTCCAATTGGTGTGTTGTGTTTCTACACATTCTAATTATTTCTTGGCCTTATCGACCAGCCAACGGAACTATTGGTGGACACATCCAGCACAATTAAACTTTGTGTTCTTGTGAACGAGTGCACCTGCCGTGCGAGAACAAAACGACAATTAAGTCGTACAAAAAGAAACCAGAAACATGAAATCACGCTCTATTTCACGTTAATATAACCTGTTATCTTCATATGGGACAGTCATTCGGCGAAAGATACAACTCCCTGAAAAATACAAGCAAATCTTCGTTTCGAGCGAAGAATGGCCTTCGCTCGAAGTGTCGATGTTCTGCTTGTACAGTATTTTTCAGGGAGTTGAATGTCTCGCAATCGTCTCGTGTCTCGCAATTATCTTACTATCATCTCGGCCTACCCTGGCACACACATTTCAACATTATAAGACTTTTTCCACTGACTGCAAATGTATCGTATGTAACAAATAGCATATTTCTTTGTTTTTCGGAAGCACTATAGCGGAGTACAGCTGAAATGTTAATACGGTTGAAGTTGAATACACGCTCAGTCTATACCCACATTTCAACATTATAAGATTTTTTCCACAACTGCAAATGTATCGTATATGTAACATATAGCATATTTATTTGTTTTTCGTAAGCACCAAAGCGGAGTAGAGCTGAAATGTTCACACCTTTCAACATTACAAGACTTTTTCCACAACTGCAAATGTATCGTAAGTAACATTAGCGGAATAACGCTGAAATGTTATGGACAAAAAAGAGAACGGTGTACGTGTTACTTATACGGTTGAAGTTGAATGCACGCTCAGTTTATATACCACATACAATAACCCACTACACACAAACGTAACATTTGAACAAGCTATTTATTATGAAAAACTGTGGGGACATATTAAAAGTTTACTGATTTACACTTCATGTAATGCCCGCTATATACATATATCAATAAGTTTGCTGAACTGCTAAAACTTTAAATAAGGTAGCCTAACATTTGCTTAAGTTATAGATTGTCTACAGTAAATTGTGGGAAATAAAGTTTACTAGTTTGCACTGCATACAATACTCGCTTGATAAAGGCAAGGTTTACATACAATACATGTATCAATAACTAAGTTTGCTGAACTGCTAAAACTTTACATATGGTAGCCTAACATTTGCTTAAGTTATAGATGCCCAGTAAATCGTTTAGACAAATTTATCTGTTTGCATCTCGCCAAGTCTTTA
Source organism: Paramuricea clavata (assembly GCA_902702795.2). Lineage (NCBI taxonomy): Eukaryota > Metazoa > Cnidaria > Anthozoa > Malacalcyonacea > Plexauridae > Paramuricea > Paramuricea clavata. The sequence continues at coordinate 30,455 of CACRXK020000886.1, forward strand.
TTAAACATACACACATGTGTTGACAATTCAAAGAGAACGGATGACTGCATCTTTTCCCGTTTACTTTTAATCACTATTCGCAAGATTACCGTGCTCAGGGTCACAGAGTACGTACATACAGACGTCTCACTTCTGCGGGAAAACCGTAGTTTTTACCAAAATAGCTGGCGGCCATGTTCTTAGCAAGTGCCCTAAAGAAACACATTCACCCTCCTGACGAGCAATAAACTTGCAGCATCATGCAAGTTGCAACTGATTTCATCCCATGTTAATTAAATATTCAGGCATGAGAAGTTGCAAGACAGCGTTGTTCAACTTAACATGCGTTTAAATCAGGTTTATACTTGCAAGTCGCAGAAATGTTGCACCATTTTTAAGATTTTGACTCCCCTATATAGCAATATTTTCAAAATTAAAGAAGGAAGACATTATTAAACTGAAAGTTAATCAAATGCAGCGAGCTGTCGTGATCAGGGTTAAGTCATCAAATGTGGTTATTAAATTCTATTGTCTTCTTTGTCACAGCGCTTTTGTGATTTTTAATTTCCTTATTTCGTAACAACCCATTGTGTATAAGATATGGCGTAACTAAGCATGTTAAATGTTATTATAAGCAAATTGTGTTAATCATAACAACGAAAGCGGTATACCTAATTTAAAGTATTCAGTCAGAGCTATTTCCGGCGCGGGAATGCTGAAAAACAAATTGCCATTTAGGATAATCGTTTTTCGCGTTTCCGTGATCAGTTTCGACACACGAATATAGGTGGGTTTGGCTATCGTGCAACATGGACAATCTTGCATCAATTGCGTTGAAAATAAACAAACTATATTCAAACAGATATACATGCAATATTGGTACATTGAATATAAAACATATTAAACTCACACACAGACTATAGGTTAAAAATTAGAATACTATATAGTTATCTAGGAAATGCGAGATTTCATTTTCTTGCTCCTGTTAAGTGTCAACATTTCTCTAGTTGACCATTTTCTTTCTTGGAACACTTACTGAATCTACCAATATATAGGCTTCTCAGAAATGCAACAAACCATTCAAAATAGCAAACGTATCATCAGAATGACTAAACTTAGCACGAATTTAAACGCTCGACAATCATCTGTCATTAAAACGGTAAAATTATCACACCGTAGGTGTCCCATACAAAATCGCTGTGTTCAAATGGTGAGTTAATTACTTGAACTATAAACAACGTTTGTGTGTTGTTTGCCAAGACAGACCACAAACTGAGAGAACATAAGTACAGTCTTGTGTCAACTTGACTCACTCATCAGCGCTCAAACACATTAGATTTACACGTGATTTAGTGACCCCCACATGAAATTCTAATTCGTGCTAGACAGTTTGCATAATGAGACCTGAGCGAACATTACTGGATAGCTCTTTGGGTTCTCTACCAAGGAACATTCCATGGAAACTTTACGCCAGAGATACGCACCAATACTTCAGAAATTTTTAACTTTGGGGACTAAAACCTTTGGGGATGTCAAAATAGACAATTGTAAACAACATTTTTCAGAAGATACTTTGTAAATGTATATATAGAACAATTGCAGAGAATCGAGAAATCTCCACCCTCTCCACCTACATAACCTCTCACAGGATGTGTTAAACATCCATTTCCCACCACGCACAAACCACCCCCAATATCACCACACCATTACCCAAACCTTCAAAGAACATCTCGTACTGGTCTCCATATTGGGGAAGGAGGCGCTAATCTAATCTCTCCACCGTCGGTTGAAAACCTCGTTGAGAATCATACATGCATCACAGTATATAAATGTCTGTTCAGTATAGACAGCAGCTTGTCCAGCACATCTGGAGAGGGGGGGATTGCTTATTTGTAATTTTTTGATATGCATACATACGAGTCATCGTCATGTGAGATTATGCACCATTTTCAATCTGCAGATTGTATAGATCAGGATAGGAGAAAAGATGCTATAAAACCCTGAGTTTCATTATTTCTATACTCGTCATATGCCATTATTTGCTTGGCAAATCTAAGGAGTTAAAAGTATATAATTTATAAAATATTGGGCGGCAAGGCAGCGCTCGTCCTATTCCCCTGCTTGATAGAGACCATACCCAGTCGATGTATGTTTTCATAATTTTGTTGCAATATCGCGCTCACATGAACAAACATTTGTGAGTAAAAATAGATCAAATTTGATGTTCACACATCGTTCAGTGCCGGCGTCCAACACTGCTGACAGACAATCTAATCAAGTCTTTTTCAACTTTTCCAAGCCTATCAAGGCAAACATCTATATAGCATCAGTTCAAATGAGAGATGAAAGTCAACGACCACATATTAAACCATATTTAATGATAACATCACTTTCATTGCGTAAAGAAACTACTGCATAATTTAATGGAACGATTAAACAACACAAATGCGATTTGAAGATTTCAAAACCGATTCATATAACCGCGGGATAAAATCACACTAAAATTTTCTGGCTGTAAAATACAGTTCAAACAAAAAGTTTGCAAGGCGACCGTGTTGATATAGCTAACAAAGCTTTAATAAAACAAAACGAAATTTTTAAACAAGACGGAAAATATTTGATTTTTTCATGAGGCCAGGTAAACAAACAATGTCTTTGTCGCTCTAACCGCGAGTTTGCTTTATTGAACGTGTCTATGAATAGACACATTTAGTCAGCGAATTATTTTATTGTCTTGGGAGCCACGTATTAGATACTTTGAGAATATATTTATTTCGTATAGACGATTTTTGTATAGTAGATAAAACGGCAAGACAAAAGTCGTAAAACATTTAAAAACTTATTAAAAATTGACTTCATATTGTTTTAGTCAAAATGTAAATGTTGACAAAGCAAACATTTCTTTCCGCACACAGAATCAAACTAACCACACATAATGACTGCAACTAACAGATACACGCACTTGTGCTTGGACTAGATATTAAACTAACCATTCTCAATACAAATACACATGCATTAATGTTACATGCAGGAAGTGCAAGTGGACTAAAGTTCGAGTGAGCCCACACAACGCTTCAAGCAGAAATATCCATCAAATCATCATTGCAAATTTCGCAAGGCTATATTATCCGCATTTTACAACATTTCGCAACGAAACTTTGGAATATTACTAATTTTGTGATACTCTTTCAAGCTGTGATGAAATTTTTGTCTAGATCAAAATTAAGTCTATAATGCAAATGGTCCATTGAACCTGTGGCCCTGCCATTCCGGTGCAGCGCTCTATAAGCAATACACAATGTATCTAACCGGAGAAAACCGGTGTTGTTGGCTAGACGTTTGGTATTGTGACAGAGACGGATTTTCATATTTTCGTTCGGGGTGCGCACCCCCCTGCACACACCCAGAAAATCCGTGCCTGTATAGTGAAAACTGTTAACAGTACATTCTCTCTACACTGAGCTGTTTCTGTGACAATCTGTGCGTCAATATTACTTTATAGTAAACACGGTGGTCATCGAGCAAAGGGTCTACGATAAGCTGAAGTTTGTTAATAGATAATGTAACCTGATAAGAGCGGGTTATATGGCTTGATACCAACCCGCAGTCAAATATTGTCTATAGGCGCCAGTTTGCTTTACAGCTTTATTTAATATTTACAACGAGCTTATGGCTAACATATTATTGATTTAATTTGCGGTAATAGGAATATTAGCTATATGAAGGCCACCACTGATTTCATGAGATACGCTGCTACACGCGCGCGTTCATCAGTCAAGCGCGCATCAAGCCTCAATCCCATGTGAATTATTAAGCCTGGTTCCCACTATCAAAGTTTCTGTGATCACAGTAGGAATTTTGTATAGGTAAATTGAAGGATTTCTAAGAAATCTTTGAGGGAACTGTGGGAACAGCTCAAGCCAAGGAATTTTACGTTGTTGTTCTTTGCAGTATCAAAATGAATGTGAAGTAATTTCCATAACTATATATGCACTAGGTTTCGAAACATTTTCAATTCCTCATCTTGCTGACTAATCAATCGTGTACGCCTCTGATGTCGGTGATGACAGCTATATATTGTAATGAAAGGCTTTGTATGTTGCTGTTGGAGATGCTCACTCCAAAAATGTGAGGAAAACAAAGGCGGAGAGCAATTAACAAATCAATGTCTCACCCACACACAGGATATGTTGGAACGTAAACCTTTTACAGATGAAATTAATTAAACGTGTTTACATTTCCATCATTCGCGTGGAATTATTCAGCAAACGACGCTAAAAATACGAAATGTCCATAGATTAAAATAACTGTTACATGAACAACAGGGTTAAAACGACACTGTTAATGTACTAACTTGGTCAATTTTGAACGTGGGGGTTCAATGTAGGTGGTATTCAAAAAACGAGCTGATGTGATTGTCTGAATTCAATCTTTCAAGAAATTACTGTCACAGTAAAGGGAATATCTTGTATTTAAAATTTTTCAGGTAGTTTCGACACAAAGCACGACAACGCAAATTGTAATATGTGGTGAGATGGGAATGCTTTCAAGTCACCTTAAATCTATGACGCAATTTCCTACAAGCTAGTACAAGGTCATATCTAGTACTCTTTGAAACTATGCCAACTTTTAATTGTCATGTTTAACCATCAGATTCATTAGGCCAATATAAGTAACCTTGCAGTAGAAGAATGCTTTTGTCGATTTCAGTAACCACGTTACACATGAGCAATTAGTCAGAAGTGACTCACAGGAACAAGCAAATTAAATCACACTGCTCTCAGTAATTCACCCTCACAACGCAAGATCCACTCCACATATCATGAAAAAAATTGAAAAAACCACCTTGAATTATTTCCACCTTGAATTATTTGTCAGAATGTTACTAAATGTTCAAAATTATATAGATGAATTTTTTGTTAGCATATATAATAGTTATACAACTGAAATATGAAAATAACAAAATTTGTACACGCCCTGAGGGGAAAAGGAACAGTCACGCTTTCGTCTCCGTTACCAAGGACCATACAGTTCGTCTCCGTTACCTTTTGCATACAGTTGTCCTTAATAATTTTAATTTTCTTGGGTCAAGTTTAGCATTGGTTTGGGGTTCCTTTGCTTTATGAAATTAAAAATCTTCCAAGTACTGAATCAGTATTTTATAATTATTTAGTTTTTTTCTGACCAAAAAGTAAAGCTGCTTAACAAAAAATGAAAATTGCAAAGTACATAAAAATACTTCAAACATCATTAATAATTCATAAGCTTATTGGCAAATCATGTCAACCATAATATGTCACGTGCAGTGGCTTTAAACCTGATAAAACACTCCTAATTAGTATTCTTTATATAAAGAATACTAATAAGGCAGTATCTATTGTAGTCGTGTCCTCATTAGTATTTTTTATATAAAGAATACTAATAAGGCAGTATATCTATTGAATTTGTAGTCGTGTTTGAAGCCGTTTAATAAACTCGCAGGTCGTGTTTTATTAGGTCTAAAGCCACTCGCGCTGCGCGCTCGTGTCTTTAAACCTTATAAAACACTCCTGCTCGTTTATTAAACAGTATATAACATCCCGACGAAGAGACTTCGCTCGTCGAAGTTCTCCTTGTATTTTTCAGGTAGTTGCATCGCTACCAATCCAAAGTTTTCGTATTATTGCCACGACCTACACTGACGGCACAAGACCGTTCGAGATAATCATAGGAAGTATTACAAAATTAATTTATCTCTTGAATACAATATATTCGATGACGTAAGTTAACTTTACGACCATTATCATGAAATACATAAAATGTGATGCATACAATGCAATCTCAAGTACGTATTAAACACACCCTATGATATTGCCCTTCGCTGCTCTTTGATAAATTGTTAACCACAATGTATTACAACAGTTGAACTTGACCTACGAAACTATTTCCTTAACAGATTAACCCATGCATATTAGACAAAAATGTTGGCACAAGAGGCTACACCGCATCTTCCAAAAGAAAATTAACCAAAAAAATCTTACCGGTTCCTATCTGAGGAATGGAATGGAATTTGAAAGATTTTAAATAAAATTTTCATTAATTAATCTGTATCTTCTAAGAAAAAAAATTACCTCATATCTTACAAATCTGATGAATGCTCTCAAAAGTCGGTGTACATGCAGGGTCAAGGTCATGTCAGAACCCACACCGTTAGGTATTTTTCCGCGTTTTATAAGACATGTTAATGTAGTACTGGATTCATGTGAGTGGAGTTAAATGTTCTCAACTAAAGGCTGCATTTCAGTGAAGCGTTTTTATACTTTTAAAGTTGAGATCTCTCTCAATTTTTGTCTGCATATTTGCATGTTAGGTGAACTAATTAACTGACGACTAATTGTTTTGAAAATGCCAGGAAGTCATTTTTTTCACGGCTGTATCAAAAAAGATCTTTTTAATCTCGCTCTCGGTGTTTTAACATAAAATCACTGTAGCGTAAAATATGGTAATTCAGCTTGTTTAGCGCAGCAGGGTACGTTTTAAAACTTGTTTTTCACAATATACTGTGGACTTGATGACAAAATGTCTTCATACTTTAAACAGAAATATACTTATATAATGTTTAAAATAAGCTCTATGTGTATGTGTAGTAATATATTAAATATCAATAAATAGTATAACCTCAAAAACTTGCTCATCGTATGATTAAAATTATCAAGAAGAGTCATGAGAGCCATAAGTAGCTATATTGAAATGTTGCCAGATTTGTACATGTATTACGAATTATGGCATGCCATATATACAAGGGTTTATTTCTATTGTACAAACTTTCCAAGAGATATTAAACAGATTTCGTCCATAAAAACAAATGCTCGGAAAAGTAGAAATCGTACAATAACCAAAAAATCCTGTACAATATGTTGTACAAATCAGAAAAATCTGTTTCAAACAATCATGTTTTTAATTGCGGTAAAATAAAGATGGACTTTATTTATTAACCAGCATCGTCCAGGAATTCCTCGGCGTAATACGTCGTATCTCTCCTTCTTAAATGAACTTTCATCTTGATGTGATTCTTGGTGGGATTTCTCTGAAAATACAGCGCCCTCCAATGATGTTTACAGCGACTTTGAAACTGCATGAGTTGCTTGACATCTTCGCTTGATAACACGGCAGCCGTTTGGGCAATACGCACTGATCTCTCTATATCTTCTAAGCCCGCAGTAATATCATCATATCGAGACCGGGAGACATTCAATGCACAGAGTTCAACATCGTTCGTGCCTTGCGGATCATAAGACACCATGTTTATATCATGATGGTTCCGAGCTGTAGCACCAAAGCGGTAGTGCCTGTATATTCGCGGGCTCAACTTTGAAAAATGCTGATAGCTACCACAATTGATGTAAACGTTATCAGTTCGTCCCAATAGTCACTCCAGTTTTATATTCACGTCAGAGACTCTGCCCATAGAGCAATTTGAGATACGTCAAAATCATAGAAATAATAGATATCTACTATTTCTATGGTCAAAATGCAATTTGTTCGCCATTTTGAAGACATTAACTTAAACATTAAATTGAGTTGAATGCAGCTTTAAATTGACAGCAAGGGAGGGGTGGTAGAATGCATATCGAAGTTGAAATTTTAAACGTTATCAAACTTATCATAATTAGCATAATTATAGGCGTTTTATTGAAACTGACTAAAAGTCATGAACTTTTTTTCTACAATGTGATAAAATAACTAGAATTAATGTAAACTCACATTTTCAGGTTGGCTAGGCTCCTCTACAATTTTAACGTCTTTCTTCCGGTTCTCCGCTAATTTTTCAAACAGGTCCAAAAATACAGGACTCAGAGTTTCACCTTTGGCGATGATTTCATCTCGGAGGGCGTATGCTCCAGTCATGTCGTTTTGCTTGCCTAGAGGCAGAAAAATGATTAACGCAAAATTGCCTAAATAATCTTCAAAACACTCACTAAGTAGAATAAATCACTACAAACACAAATCGTATACACTACACCCCCCCCCCCCCTTTGAATTTTCGCCACTCATCACAATACTGACTGTAAAGTTTCGAAGAAACTTTACACTAAAAACGTAAACAATACAGGTTAAGAATCAATGGGAAAATGCAAAATTACTAATGCTAAATAATAAAGCCTCCATCGACAACGGTAGTTGATTTTTTTATTCCATCTCAAATAAAACAAAAGTTATTCTTAATAGTTGTTACATGTGTTGGAGACTGTTATTGTTATTGTTATAGACACAGAATTTTTCAGAACATTCTATAAATATTCAATATAAATATAATATCTCAGTCAAACAATGACAACAGTCAACAGGGCCCCCACACCAAATATTCCTAAGCCACCACCCCCCCCCCCCCCCCTCTCCCTATC
>CACRXK020000886.1:43689-62392 GCA_902702795.2 Paramuricea clavata
GGGGATTGAAGCCAGTGCATTTTAATTTTTCTGAGTTTGAGCAGAAATACTCAACACTGAACGTTCCGCTGTATATGAAACTGAAGCTATTGAAAAATGCTATTTGGTGTAGAGGGAAATATTTAAAAACTACAAAAATAATTGGCAATAATTTGCAGAGGTGTCAAGGTCCTCTATTCTTGTACTAATTATGGGTATGTCTGAATATATTTGATGTGTTACCTCAAAAAATTCACCAGTCGTATCGTCTTTACTTAGCGAGGACAAGACGCGTGAGAATACCCTTGAGCCAGCATTGATGTTCTGAAAGAGAAATTTATCTTGCTTTGTCACGTGATCATACTAAAAAACCGCGAGCAGAAGAAAATTTGATCCAACAAAATTTGAAGAAAATTTGATCCAACAAAATTTGAAGAAAATTTGATCCAACAAAATTTGAAGAAAATTGGATCCAACAAAATTTGAAGAAAATTTGATCCAACAAAATTTGAAGAAAATTTGATCCAACATAACATGTACTTGGTCGCTCACAAGAGACTGCCCCTGCCATCGTTCTTAATCTGCACATTATGTAATATATATTTGTATAGTAAATTAGGTTTTCTTTTGGGCTTTTTTTTGTGGGAAGGGGGTCTATTACTAGTTTAATATTAGTTTAGGGGTTGCGTCTAGCATGGGTCTCGTTGTCCCCATTTGCGCTATCCACATTGGACTTATAACTTGTAAATATTTCTACTATATTGTGTCCAATAAAGCTGATAGACAAATACGTAACATTTTGATACCTTTTCAAACAGAATTTCCATGAAATCAATGAGTTTGCGAGAAGCCTTGCGTGTTCTAGAAATTCTGTTTATCAGAGTGTACACGCAGTTTTCTGAAAAGAAAATTCTGATTATTAATTTAATGTACATTTGGCTTTATCCACAAGGAATTTCTTACTTACCAACATCAAGGCCCTTCTTTTCAGCAAATAATATTGCCTAAAATTACAAAATAAAGACACTACATTATTGGGTGTCTTTGCCTTCACCCATTAATGGCTCGATCGAGCGGTGCCAGCCAAGGTTAGCTGGGAACAGAGAATTTGATCAATGTAGTTGGAAGTTTTTTATGAGCAACAGATTTAATTCTCACTCAAAACAGTCAACTTACTTCAACTGCATCTTCTGTTCTGTCATCTCTAGAAATAAATTGGTGAAATTCGGAAAAGTGGATATAAACGCAATTGAGAAATATACACATGCTGGTACAACTATGCTACCAACACCTCTGAAAGCCATGCATCAGTCACACAGACCTTTTAATGAGTAACTCAAGACATGGAATAAGTGCCTCGTTTTCAACAACATCACCACTTGCCTCAACTATAAAACAGGAAACCTCATTGCACTGTATAAAAACTAATATTAACTGTATATACAGTATGTACACAGTAAAAGTACAGCATTGCATGCCGCTCTGAACACAACAAAACAAATGAACTTACTTAATCCCTTGATTTCAGCGAGGTCCAGTCTATCAGTAAAGAGATGCAATGCTGTCTCCTTACTCTGATGCGAGTCCTCGCCAATATTCTAAACACGTAGAAGTCATTTACACAAACTGTAATATATTGTCTGTAGTTACAACAAGAGATATCATGTTTATCAAACTGCTCTCTTTAGTAGACAGGTTCAAATTTGACTTCCGCTACCTCTCACTGGTTTAATCCGCATTTGATTGGTCAATCGGATATATGAGACGCATCTGATTGGTCAATCGGATATATCAGACGCATCTGATTGGTCAATCGGATATATGAGACGCATCTGATTGGACAATCGAATATATGAGACGCATCTGATTGGTCAATCGGATATAAGAGACGCATCTGATTGGTCAATCGGATATATGAGACGCGTCTGATTGGTCAATCGGATATATGAGATGCATCTGATTGGTTAATAGTCCCTTAACGGTGGCGGTAGTGGTAATCAAATGCGAACCTCTCCAATACCTACACCAAGAAGCACTTTATTACAATACGATCACGTACCTGCAATGATCTTATAACGTCTTGTGGATTCTTATTCTCCCATTTTAACGCCTTCTTTCCATAGTAAATTCTGAAACATATACCAATGTACATTGACACATGAACCACTCCTTGATTGATTACACGTAATATATACATTAGAGAATAAGAAACCAATCAATGAAAGGTCAGTGAAACTTACAGATTGTTATCCAATCGTAGATTTCTCTGTCTTATGAAGGAAAGAGTTTCAATGGCACCTGAAGACAACAAGCAATAATTGATCGAGGAGAACTGTCTTAGAATGCAGTGACTAATGTCAACTTAGTTGCAGTGTAAATTCTTCAAATCTCTTCACAATTTCTACACGAGACTACGCAGACTACATGTGTAGGAGACAATGTACACGATTTCCCTTAAAATTCACTTTCCAATACACTGACCTTGTGAAAAATATAAAACACAGTACCTTTGCCATCGTTGTTCCTTATCGCATCCACCATCATGGGATAGAAGTAATGTGGTCGAACTGTCAAACCCTAATCAAACAGAAAACGTTTTCAGGGAGTTTGTCCCTGTGTCATTAATTCCTTGACATGTGTGATGTTACTCTGAGTGTACAGTATATCCACACCGGGCAGGCTTGAAAAATATGCCTGGCCACGGTGGAGTTGATTTAACTCCCAGTAGAGTTATTTTGAACCAAATTTAGCTCCAAATGTGGAGTAAAATTAGGAAATAACTCCAGCGGAGTAACTCCATGAAACTAACGATGCAAGGATTGGAAATGTTGTCAAATAAAGTTTTGAACAATACCTTTTTTGCCATGGTTTCTATAATTGCCAAACTTAAAGCTGCAAAAGATTTAGAAAGCTTTGTTCAATACAGACTATATATTGTTCATTATATTACAGTGATTTCAAAGAAAATTTGGCTTAAGCAACTCGTTTTTCAACACAATTTTCAAGTGATTCAAAAAATGTCATAGTACTAAGCATCGTCCGAAGACATGTTACCTTTGTCGTGTTTTCCGTAACTGAAGTTCAAAGACAGTTCGTAAGGAGATTTTAATATTTTTGCATCATCTACTTTCTTCAACATTGAAACCAACATTTTAGGCTCCTTAAACGATGAAAATAACAGTATTAATCTTGCCAAATAACAGTATTAATCTTGCCAAATGACAGGTGCAAGAGGAAATGAAGTACAGGTCTTGCAAAAACCTGTGGTGTTTGGTAGAACTGAAAGCACTCTCTGACAGAGCTGAAATCACATATTAGCCATTCTGAAGTTGAGTGGACTGGGGACGAGTGTTACAAAGTGCCCAAATTAAGAAATGAACCAAATCACTAAAAAGACCACCTCAAAATTAGTCAGTAGACAAAGTTTGAAGACATTTACACGAATACCCTTCGAATAATAAGCTTTCGAAAATCGTGATATTTACTACGAAATGTATTGTAATTTTTGTTTTTTGGGACGTGTGTCCCAAAAACAATCTTTTAATCAGTAATTTCACAATTTTCGAAAGCTTATTATTCGAAGGGTATTCATGTAAACGTGTTCAAACTTTGTATACTTACTAATTTTGAGGTGGTCTTTTTAGTGATTTGGTTCATTTCTTAATTTGGGCACTTTTTAACACTCGTCCCCAGTACACTCAACTTCAAAATGGCTAATTGCAACTACATACATTGCAGGAAAGTCACAGAGATGAAAGAGTACACTAACCACTGTTGTAGCATTAGCTCTATATACAAATTCAAATTTTGCTTCTATCCTGTTTGACTGTATATGAATGTATTGCTCAAGTGCTATTACTACCTGTATGGAGAGAACCAGTTGTCTCATGAATTCCACTTCAGGTACTGACAATCGTTCGCTGTTCACCATGTGATTCCTGGGGATGACTTTGAGTAACTCAAGAGCATTTTCATGGAGACCTCGAGCTATCAAACCCTTTAATACATTGATCAACTCTAGAGAAAAATAATCAAATATATAACAACTGAGAATCTTTTGATGGCTTCATTTATACTACGGACAGTGGGACAAATCATAGCCTATCAAAGGGAAGATGGCTGTGAAACTCATTAGAATAACAATATAACTCATTATCTATGTTAGTCAATGTTTATTCATAAATCTGGTCGTTTCACCGTCACGTGTGTATTGTATTTTTACCAAATCCACCAATAGCAATTTCCAGTTTCCCTATTGTTCCAGTCACGGATACGTGACTTTCCTAAAACATTGCTATTGGTTAGTTGGGCAAGAATACAATACACACGTGACGGTGAAGGACCAGAATTATGAATAAACGTTGACCAACATAGTTAATGAGTTATATTGTTATTCTAATGAGTTTCACAGTCATCTTCCCTTCGATAGGCTATGGACAAATTAACCATCTACATAAATTTTGACAAACAAAAGGTGGGTTCACCTTCAACCATCAGATTAAAGTTGTTGAAATTCAACTGTAATGTACAGTACACAATATCTTGAATGTTTAGTTTCATAAAGGAAACCATTTTTGTAAGTAGTGGAATCTGCAGTGAATGAAACTACTGTAGATTTGAACTTTGAAGAGAATACTTACCGCTGTTGAATACAGACTGGTTGATGTTCATCTCTCGCAAAATCTATGAATAAATATTATCAAACTTGAAATATAATTCATATTTTTTAGTTGATGATAAACCTATCTAATGGTAAGTTACCTCTGGAATGAAAGTGTGATGTTTTGCCCTTGCTAAAGCTTCAACAATGGCCATTGTCACACCAACTGGACACATCCCTTTCTTTGCAGTCAACTCAGCAACAACCTGGAATACAGACACAGAAGTCAGTTATTTTAACAGAAAAACACTGTGTTGAGACTGTTTTCAACATTAATTTTGCCAAGAAAACATGCTTCTAAGAGTCACAACCAAGACTGACAAGCCATGAAGGAGAGATGATCATAACATTCAAACCTTTTTAATATTTTCAAGGTCTCCTGCTTCACTGTATGCAATCAACAATGAGATGTACGTGTCCAAGCCAGGCTCCAAACCATTCCCTCTATAAAACCATTTTAGGAATTTATTGGAGGAGAAAACTGGAGTGCCCTGGGGAAACCTGCACTGTTTTAATCTCAGATTAATAGGGATACAACTATCTCAAAAGTACAGGGAGAACTTCAATTTTTTTTGAGCAAAGGCATTGAGTAGCAGGGCTTTTTCCAACCCTGCTACTAACTTGCTGATGAAGAGACCTTGTATTTTTCAGGTACTGTACTTGTATCCCTATCAATCCGAAGAAATTTCTTATTATAAGCACTACCTACACTGCAAGGGTGGGTAGTAGCAAAGTAGTTGTAGTTCGCTACTGTAGCGAACTACAATTTTCAAGTAGCCAGTTGTTTTTGACTACTTTTTTAAAACAGTAGCTGTAGTTATAGCGAACTACATTTTGCCTAAAAGTAGCCAAGTAGTTGACTACTTTTCAAAAAGTGAATCGCTATTCGCTACATTTTAAAATTGTTAGCAACTTGATAGAATAGCATGATATTGAGACACGGTTTGCTTAAAATCAATCCTTAATAGTCAATTATTTGCACTCTCGAAGAGCGTACGTAGTGCTTACAAAAATGTTGCTTTGTGTTTACTGTTGCTACTCGTAAGGCGATTTGTTATAGGTTTTTCATTACAGCCTGAGTTAGTAGATGCTCCAAATACAGTAAAACTAAAAAATATAGTGTAGCAAAATAGTTCGCTACATTTTTTAAGCAGTAGCTGTAGTCAGTAGCTAACTATCTTTGTTCAAAAGTAGCAGTAGTTGTAGCTGACTACATATTTTTGAAGTAGCTGTAGTTATAGCAAACTACAAATATTTTGTAGTCAACCCACTCTTGCTGCACTGGCACAGACAATTCAAGATTAAAATAAGGTAAATGATGAGATTTGAACAAGTCATAAAGGTATAGTAGCTTCATTAATACTGGTATTTTAAATTTTGATGTCCCAGTTTAGAATTTACCTCATTGTTTCCATTATACCAAGAGCACTTTCCATGTCCCTGGAAATGAAATACAAGATGCTGCTAGATTGCAAGAAACACCTAAATTAAAGGATATATTCAACTTGGGAAATACCAACCCGCTTCGGCTGTAGCCAGTGATGAGTGATGCATAAACCTGTTCGGTGACTGGAATGTCTAGTGTCTTCATCATTCCCAACATTTCACTGGATGGAAAGATCAAACATTAGAAAGTATTAAACCATTTTAGCAACATCTGGTTGGATACAGCTTGAATGCAAATAATACTTCATGTTTCAACTTGTGAAAAAACTATCTTGAAGTCATCATTTCAAATCAACTCACAGTGATCCGATCATATCTCCATTTTCACAGAATGCTTGAATGAAAAGCACTAAGGTTGTCTAAAATTTTAAAAATGATAAAATTTACATCTGGATGGGATTGGCAAACAAAAAATATTTAATCAATTATTGACAAAGAATTAATGAGAAGGATTTAATCAATTACCACACAGTCGTGTAAACATCTCACAGCCTGTCACAACAAGATGTGTTCCTAACAGGCTCATAGCAAGCTTGTCAACAACTTGTAACAATGCTGTTATTTTACAAAGTTGCTATAAGCAGGGCCGTCCCGAAGGACTCGCTTCAGGGGGGTGTTTGGTTAAATCTACCTGAAAGACCTCCCCCCCCGGTTGCCAAAAAATTTTAGGTCAGTGTACCATTTTAGGGGTCAAAAAATTTTTCCAGACACACCAACATTTTTCGTAACATAACAAATTTTTTCCAGACAACTATTTTCTCCATTTATCCAAAAAAATTTTCTAAAATCAAAAAATTTTGTATAATTTTCTAAAATTTTTGTAAATTTACCTCATTCTTTTCCAAATTCACAATTATTTTTGTAAATAACTTTCTCTGGGCCCAGAAATTACCTGAATTTGTGTTCATTTACCTGAATTTCTTCTGCAAATCTACCTGGATTTACCTGAAATTGCCCACATGAGCAATTATTGGGGTGTTAACCCCACGCCTGGTCGGTACGGCCCTGGCTATAAGGTTGTCACAAGTCACAACTTGTTGACAAATTGTTGAATTGCAGGATGATAACAAGTTGTTGGAACAACATGTAACAAGTCTGTTGAGCTCAACAACCTTGCATATAGCAACTTGTCAACAAGCTGGGAACAACCAAGGGTGGGTAGTAGCAAAGTAGTTGTAGTTCGCTACTGTAGCGAACTACAATTTTCAAGTACCCAGTAGTTTTTTACTACTTTTTTAAAACAGTAGTTGTAGTTGTAGCGAACTACATTTTGCCTGAAAGTAGCCAAATAGTAGACTACTTTTCAAACAGTGAATCGCTATTCGCTAGTTTTTAAAATTGTTAGCAACCGTTCATAGAATAGAATGATGATAAGACACGGTTTGCTTAAAAGATTATTTTATACAGTAAAGATTATTTTAGCGCAATGAAAAGTGGCACTCCTGAACACTGTAGTGCTTATAAAAATGTTGCTTTGAGCCTTTTTGTTTACTGTTGCTACTCGTAAGTCGATTTGTTATAGGTTATATTACAGCCTGAGCTAGTGGATGCTCCAAATACTGTAAAACTAAAAAATATCGAGTAGCGAAATAGTGAAATAGTTGGCTACATTTTTTAAGCAGTAGCTGTAGTCAGTAGCGAACTACATTTGTTCAAAAGTAGCAGTAGTTGTAGCTGACTACATATTTTTGAAGTAGCTGTAGTTATAGCGAACTACAAAAATTTTGTAGTCAACCCACCCTTGGAAACAAGCAATGCAAACACATCCTGTTGGCAAGTTGTTGGAACAGCATTGCTACAAGTCTGTTGCAGGTTTGTTACAACTTGTGCATTTTTATGTGTGTAATACAAATTTGACCCAATGGCTCTGAAACAGAAAATTGGGATTCCTACTTGATTAGGTTCAACACCACCACTCTTCATTTCTTCCAAGATTTCCACTGGACTGAATGAATGATAATTTTGTAGATATACTGAGAGCAACACATTGTAATGACTCACATCAAAATGGATACCTAGGAAATTATTGACTGTTTAATTGCGTTGGCCCACTTAACAATGCCTTTTGATGGATTCTAGTATAAATCAAAGATACCTTTCTCTTTCAGTTCAGACCAAAAACGTTTCACGAGCTTAGTTCGTTCCTCTGGCATACATGTGAACAGCTGATTGCCACAATTTCTGATCAATTGATAAAC
Organism: Paramuricea clavata; assembly: GCA_902702795.2. Classification (NCBI taxonomy): domain Eukaryota; kingdom Metazoa; phylum Cnidaria; class Anthozoa; order Malacalcyonacea; family Plexauridae; genus Paramuricea; species Paramuricea clavata. The sequence goes on from CACRXK020000886.1 coordinate 51,973, forward strand.
TAACAATGGCGGTACATCTCGTTCTAAGTAATAGAATAGCGGAAATTTTTTACACTTTACTGTACCAGAGTAATCACTGAATACATATGCCATCAAACATGCCATAAAAGAACGAAAAAACTCGCCATCATAAAACTCGCCATCAAAACACACACCATCAAACACATGCGGTACACAGGTACGCTAAACTGTAAAGTACGCTTCCTAGCCAGTGCACTTACCAGAGGCATTCACCTCCCCCCCCCCCAGACACCTGACATTTTAAATATTTTCAGGGGGGTGAATGCCTCTCATAAGTGCAGTGGCTAGGAACATTTGCGACAGCATTGCAACAGTTACGCCAAAATCATGGGCAAAGCCTAGAAGTTAGCTGTCTGCAAGGTCTCTGTTCTGTGTTACCACCCCATTCCTTTCCCAGTACCAGAACCAAGGGCCTGACTCGTCCCCAGTCGTCTCTGTGTTTCAAGCGCGGACAGAAGCAGGAAAGGTAGCAAGAGCATGCAGGTGGTGAGCACACACGCTAGGAGCACCAGGAATCTCCTGTTGCGCCGCCTGCATCTAAATTGTGCTTCCACCCGTCATCTTTCCTGCTTCCACCCGCGCTTGAAACAGAGTATTCCACCCACGCTTTAAACAGAGCAACACAGAGACGACTGGGGACAAGTCAGTCAGTCAGACCAAGGGTTACAATCTGTTGATCTTTGATGGGCCAAAATCCCCACCAAATGATCTGTGACAATTTCAATTTAAAAATACCTTTACCCTCTTCTATTCAGAAAGAGATTTTCTTTACAGTATTCAAATCTCCTTAATATGGAGGGTAAACTTATTGAATAAAATACCACAATACAAAGAAAATTATACCATGAGTCCATGATGCAATAATTTACATGTCAAAATATACCTTCGGCATTTTTGATAACTTGAAAAGCTTGTAACAATGTTTCTTCATGTCTGACCGAGCCAAGACGTTGAGAAATATGATGAAGATCATTGGACGAACTACTAATCAATTCAGACTCATCACTTTCGCTTGATATAGCTCCTACTTCGCTCTGACCACTCTGTGCGCTCGTGGTAGCCGAGTTAGGATTATCAATGACAGTTTGCGTGTAACTACAGAAGTATTTCGAGCTTAAATCTACCTTCCATTCAACTTTAAGGTTCTTTCTTAGCAGAGGAGATAATACGGCTTGCTGTGCTGGACGAGAACGCAACGAAAACGCTGTTAAACTTCGCAAAGTCACTCTTGAACATTGTCGCACAATGGCAGCCATTTTGTTAGAAATTACCATTGGAAATTCCTCGTGGACCACACGTGTTTAAATTTCAAATCGCGCGGGCCTGCGAACAGACGTTGAAATACCGTCATTGGCATCAAGGATGAACAGGCGCAGATAGGATCGCATCGTACCCAGGCTGTTTCCCTGGTCCCAAAAAGACCATAGGTACGAGGACGATTCACCAGACGGACTGATAAAATAGACTCCACATTTCTATCTGCGACTGTTCTTCCTAGATACAAAAGTTGAAACGTGCCATCTAGATAGTATGATCGCTAGATAGTATACTTCAAAATAAGGTTTCCGTTTTTGCAACGTAGAAAAAACTATCCTAACACAAAACTAAACCCTAACCCTAATACTAACCCTTACCCTAACCTAACCTAACCCCTAACCTAACCCTAACTTATTTTAAAAATTGATATAAAAGCGGAAACCTTATTTTGAAGTATACTATCTAGCAATTGCCTAGGGTCTAGAGGACAACTGTGGATATCGATTGAAAGAGATAAAACTATCTGAAAATATAACCAGAACTTCAACGTTTCGAGTGAATGCCCTTCTTCACCCAGAAGCCCTGTTACGCACGTCCCCTGTCAATCTAGTGTTACTACGCAAGTCGAACTGGACAGTGGGTCCAGCTCTATCAGTTCAAAACTGTTCTCTCTTATAGTCCAGTAAACTCCATTCCTTGTCTCCAGTGAGGAAATCAGAGTATAGGAGTAAACCTGTGGTGTTTGGTAAACTGGGAATAGTGAAATCAGTTAATCAGGCAACTACCTGATGCGAACACCGTGAAAAAAGCCAATTTCTGTACTATTTTATGAAAATGAAAGCAACACACACTACAAACGAGAGTATACCATGTGTTATTTGCACCACTAGAACACAATATAAAATCAAATCCTTTTTTTTCAGTCTATTTCAAATAATGTCAAATAATATAGTGCGAGAGAGCCACATTTAACTAAATGCTATACGTGTTTGGACAGAATAAATTGACAACTACTAACACCGTCTCTCGTCACCGTCGTTCGCTGTATGATTTAATCACAAATATATCAAATGTCTTTTCTAAAGCTTGAATAGAAAAAATCTCCACGATTCCATACAGTATATATCGCCGTCTACGAAGCCGATTTCTCTTCGGCGATCGCTAAAACAAAAAGAGCATTTCTTATAGATCCAGTTTTATTATTTATACCAGATGCAGTAGCTCTATCAGTTCAAAATCATTCCTTCCTAGAGGCTGAGTAAGTGTCATGCCTTATTGATCCAGTGTTACTACAGGAGGAAACCTAAACTAAACTAACTTTATTTCTACTGAATAGCTCTATCAGTTCTAAACTCTTCTCGCGAGGTCCAGTAATGATCACCTCTTATTGATTCAGTGTTACCACAGGAGGAAACCTAAACTAAACTAACTTTATTTATACTGAATAGCTCTATCAGTTCTAAACTCTTCTCTCTAGAGATCCAGTAATTGCAATCCCTTATTGATTCAGTGTTACTACAGGAAGAAAATTAAATTTACCAAAGCATACTTACACTTAGCGTCGGGCAAAGGATTCTTTTCCTTAGTTTCTACATGCTGTAGTTTAGATTTGTCAAACGATTTCACCTCCGCCCTTGAGTTAACGAGTTCCTCACGAATTGCTGAAGAAATTAAAAATAAAATATAAGCAACTTACTGCAGCTACTAAAGTGAAATATGAAATAAGGTTTAAAAACATCTAGTACCATCTTTGTCAGGTATAACGTTCTTTTCTTTTGTTTCTACATGTTTAAGGTTTCCTTTTGGGAAATCAGCGACTGCAGATCTATCTGGGAGATTGTTTGGTCGAAGAGCTTCCGCTAGTGCTGTAAGGAAGAGAAGATTTTCACTCAGAACCTCCTTACGAGAGGTTTCCATAAGGAGGTCACGTTTTAGAGAGGGAGTTTTTAGAGGAGGACAAAGGGGGGCGAGTGTTTATTAGAGAGGGGTACTTATTAGATAGGGACATGCTTATTAGAGCGGGGTGCGTATTGGAGAGGGGATGCTTATTAGAGAGGGATGCTTATTAGATAGGGGTGCTAATTAGAGAGTGGGGTGTTTATTAGAGAGTGGGGTGCATATTAGAAAGGGGGTGCTTACTACAAAGAGGGGTGCTTATTAAAGGGGGAGTGCTTATTAGAGAGGGGTCCTTATTAGAAAGGGACATGCTTATTAGAGGGGGGTGCGTAGTGCTTATTAGAGAGGGACATGCTTATTAGAGGGGGGTGCGTATTAGAGAGGGGATGCTTATTAGAGAGGGGATGCTTATTAGAGAGGGATGCTTATTAGATAGGGGTGCTAATTAGAGAGTGGGGTGTTTATTAGAGAGTGGGGTGTTTACTAGAGAGTGGGGTGTATATTAGAAAGGGGGTGCTTACTACAGAGAGGGGTGCTTATTAAAGGGGGAGTGCTTATTAGAGAGGGGTGCTTATTAGAGAGGGACATGCTTATTAGAGGGGGGTGCGTAGTGCTTATTAGAGAGGGACATGCTTATTAGAGGGGGGTGCATATTAGAGAGGGGATGCTTATTAGAGAGGGATACTTATTAGATAGGGGTGCTAATTAGAGAGTGGGGTGTTTATTAGAGAGTGGGGCATTTATTAGAGAGTGGGGTGCATATTAGAAAGGGGGTGCTTACTACAGAGAGGGGTGCTTATTAAAGGGGGAGTGCTTATTAGAGAGGGGTGCTTATTAGAGAGGGACATGCTTATTAGAGGGGGGTGCGTAGTGCTTATTAGAGAGGGACATGCTTATTAGAGGGGGGTGCATATTAGAGAGGGGATGCTTATTAGAGAGGGATACTTATTAGATAGGGGTGCTAATTAGAGAGTGGGGTGTTTATTAGAGAGTGGGGCATTTATTAGAGAGTGGGGTGCATATTAGAAAGGGGGTGCTTACTACAGAGAGGGGTGCTTATTAAAGGGGGAGTGCTTATTAGAGAGGGGTGCTTATTAGAGAGGGACATGCTTATTAGAGGGGGGTGCGTAGTGCTTATTAGAGAGGGACATGCTTATTAGAGGGGGGTGCGTATTAGAGGGGGGTGCGTATTAGAGAGGGGATGCTTTTAGAGAGGGGTGCTTATTAGAGAGGGGATGTTTATTAGAGAGTGGGGGCATATTAGTGTGGGGGTGCTTATTAGAGAGGAGATGGGTGCTTATTAAAGAGAGGGGTGTATATTAGAGAGGAGATTCTCATTAGAGAGGGATGCTTATTAGAGGGGTGGATTGATGGAGTGTTTATACAACAAACACACAACTTGTCATTACATACTTCCAGCATCTGGTAGAGGGTTCTTTTCAACAGTGTCAACATGTTTCAAACTACTTTTATCAAAACTTTTTACTTCAGCTCTTGATTCGACTAACTCTTCTTGGATTGCTAAGAAAATACAAGATAAAAATAAAACAGACTGTCCTGGTTGACTAACCAACCAACTCACCAACCACACCCACTGTCAGACTATGTGGTAAGACACACCATACCTTTTTGATCTGGTAAAACAGATTTCTCGGTTGTGTCGACTTTTTTCAAATTGTCTTTATCAAACGTTGTCACTTCCGATCTGTCTGGTTTCACCTTCGGCATTCGAGACGCCACAATATCTATAAATTAAAATAATTTAATAATTATGCCATCAAAAATACAGATTGGGGAAAGTGGAAGCACTATTTCCCGCAGCAGACAGCTCTGATGACTACAGGAGTGTATTGATGTCAGGAATATAATTTGGATTAGTGTTAGAGTTAGTGTTAGGATTATGTTTATGGTTAGAGTTTGCATTAGGGACATATTGAAATTAGGACAAGAGTTATGTCAGGTCTAGAGTTACAATTGGGATTATGATTGCAGTCCTTGAAACTCAGGTCGGCATTCGGCAATGCCAATCTAAATGCCAACCTGCAAAGCGATATGTGTAGATTTAGGTCGGCAAGATTTTGCCGACCTACTTTCAAATACGTCTCTGCATTTTTTTCCGTGAACCCATCTTTCACATACGCATTTTCAACGATGTTTTAATTATCAGGTTTTGATCATTAGCTTGCATAGTCACATTGCAGTTTCATTGTTGAAAACTTTGAAAAGTAAACATGCGTATTAATATCGTCGAGCTCCAAGATTTAAGCGAAAGTATATGGTAATAAAGTAGTGTACAGTCTGTCACAACATTTGGTCACAACATGCACTGTTCAATTGGAGTTCATACATTTTGTTAGTTGTTTTGTTTGCTATTGCTGTTGATTGCAATTAATTGCAGTTCATAAATACACGTATTTGCAGCAAGCAAATTAAATTTTCATTTGGATATTTTCTATTTGTTTTGAAAATATTTGCCGACCTAGATTGAGAATTATCGCTTTTAGGTCGGCAAGTTCTTGCTGACCTGAAATTTCGGGAGTTTCAAGGACTGTACGTGATTGAGCAAATTTGAAGTTACCTCCAGCAGTAGGTAAAGGATTCTTCTCCACTGTGTCAACATGTTTCAATTTATCTTTGCTAAATTCTTTTACTTCTGCTCTTGAATCAATCTTCTCTTCCTGGATTGCTGCAAAACAATATCATTGATAGTAATAATTCAAACATTAGGATACATGCAGGTCAGTATAAGATTTCCTGGTGAGGTAAGAAGAAAAGATATCAAGATCTTGAACACAGAGTTCTAAACTCATGAACTAGTAGTAACAGAGCATTAGATTATTGAGGTACTTTAAAGTTTACTATTTCCATGAAAATATTTGATATTCTGATATCTTTTTGTACACATGCATGTATGATTACTAAAGTAAAATGTAAACATTTAAGATGGTCTTCTTGACACAATGGTATTAAATTATATACATGTGCCCAAATACAAAGACTTATTGAAAATAATTTTCCTGGGGAAATACACACCCCTTAGAAAATAATCTACTGTATCTCTTATTCATGACTCTAATCCAGAGATTAGACAGGAATATTGTTTCCTGTTAGTAAAAGCCTCTTATAAACAAGGTGGTGTATTTCCCTTTAAGAGGTAAATCTAATGCTCTGGAGTAAGTTGATTGTAAGCCATTTAGCCCAATCCTGGGTTAATGAAAAATTTCAAAGCAATGAACGTATACATGCAACTTGCTTATAAGCTTGGCAATATTTTTCCAAGAATCATGTCAGGATCAATAGAATTTCTACACAAACATGCACAAATACACAAACCAACACAGAGGGTTAAATTAACACAAGGTTAGCTTTAATCCAGCTGTGAACAATTCTAAAAGATGTACATACTTGATTTATCTGGCAAAACATTTTTCTCTGTCGTTTTTACATGTTTCAGTTTGCCTTGATCAAACGCAGTCACCTCAGAACGATCTGGCAAATCTCCAGCAGCATTCTTCATCTCTTGATAAACATCTGAGGAAGGTTATGAAAAGGCTTGATACAGTTTTTCAAGCAATAGTTGGTGATGAGACCATGCCATGCTAATTTTTAATGATTTACTTTATTCACGGGTTCCTAGGTTTTAGAAATGTATTGTCTTTAACCCATTGAGTCACATTGCACCCTGATGCGCCCAGTCTAATGACAGACAATTTTACTCATCAAGGAGAGTACTGGGTTAACCTATTTAAATGCAGGTTTATTAGCATGACCAGTTGCCAGTTGCCATCATAGATATCTTATATACACTAGATAGTGCATCTAATTATTCTGCAATTCAAAAATTGAAGCTGTGATTGCAGACTCAGGATGAGAAGACTCGTATGTTTCTATTTCTTAAACAGGGAACTTAAACATTAAGTTAAACCTATTCCACAACATTTTCAACTATACAAATGATGAAAGTTATTGTTGTTTTTTAAGCGTTTATCAGCGAGTGGGAAACTCCAACATGGCCGCCATAGTGTAAGGCCGCCATATTGTAAACAGGGCTTAGCTAAATAGGTAGTCCAAGAACCAAAAAAGTGGTATGAGTACCAATTTTATCTGTGTCGTACCAAAAATTGAGCGTAGTGTAAACGGGGCTCGAGTCAAAGATAATTTGTAAGAAAGTTAACCATTGGCTTCAAGTGGTATATTCTATAAAAACCCTGCTCATGCATCTTTCACCTTCCATAACTGGGGTTAAACTCCTGCAATATACAGTTGTCTCATTATAATTTCACCTCATTTGCATGCGAGAAGAATGCTTCTAGTTTGACTCTGCCAAACACGACAGATCTAATGATTGAATAAAAGCACCTGCTTTTAAAACAATGATCATTACTAACAGCATGTAACTTGATCTGGCACAAAGCACTGTATATCTAAAACACTTCTCATACACTTCATAAAAAAATTATTCCACATGCTTTAATCCTAATACCACATGGTGTTTAACCCATCAAGTGTCAGTACTCTCCCCTTCAGGAATAAAATTGTCTGACAGAAAAAAGTAACAAAGTAGGGCACATAATTTGGGGAATTACAATGCAACTTTGAGGGTTAAAAATAATATTTTGTCTGAAAAACAGTCTGAAACAGGATGTTGATGGAGATATAATATATACGACTTTGGATTGATTTTATTCAACATTTCATCACCATGCGTGCCAGAGGTCTCCCTTATGCGCCTTGCAACGATGTGGTGGGTTAAAGCATAGAGAGAGAGGGATGTGGTAAATGTCTTTATGCCTGGCTAGGGTTTCTCAAAGTGACATGTCTGAGCATGTATAAACGATGGTTTTCATGATTGATATCCATGATGATATCATGCACATGATCTTTGATTTACTTTAAGTTAAACTATAACCAGACCAGATCTCACTGAAACACGGTCATGGATTCTGTCCGAACTACCCAACAAGAATTACAGTAAAAATACTTTGACATTTCGAGTTTAATTATCAGAGGACCAAAGTTATTGACAAAGGGTCTTTCTGACACAAACTGCAGCACATTGAAGAATACTTCCTACAATTGGACTTCTATCTTTCCGATAACATCTGAATTGGACATCAAAACAAGGCAAAAAAGGATTCTTTAAACTTATATTGGCACACAATAGCACCGACATATGCATTTACCACAAATATTTTAATGCCGTCATATAAAATTCATAGCAGCCCTAAAATAATAATTAATTATCCCATGGCAATTTTGCTATAATCAGCTCTAACAAAATACTAAAATAAACATTATTAATGCTATACAGTAAACAAGTTAGAAACTTTGAAGTCTTTTCATATTCAAAATTCTTGCATAGTTTAGGATATAAACAATCGAGTAACGTATTTTAGAAAGATAGTTTTATACAAATTCAACCATTATAAACAAATTGTACATTTCACATGTATAGCAACTTATTGTCAAGCTTTTGTACATTTTGAGGACATTTTAGAGGCTTACTGACAATGAATGGCTAAAGTTAGCCCATTTCGGCTTTCTTTCATAGATCCCCAACCATGACGCAGTCCTAGAGAGTCAATAATCCTAACACTTGCAGGAGTCAAAACAAAACACAATAGATAGCTAAAGGAACTTTACCTTGACTTGAAGGAAGTGCGTTTTTAACCTCGGTTTCCACATGATTTAGTCGTGCTTTATCGTAAATTTTTACCCCTTCGAATGGTTTATTCTTTTTCTCCTCGTCAATAGCTATAAAAGTAGATAGTTTAGCTCTGCCATGGCTTAAAATACCAGTCATTACACAAATTATCATGCAGCGAATTGCGAAGTAGCTTCTTTTATGAATGTTCAAACTACCGTGCAAAAACGTGCGTGACAAAAGGCCTTTCAAAACTTTATTTCTACTTACTATCTTTCGATGGAATTGGGTTCTTCTCAACCGTTTCGACATGTTTTAAGCATTTTGTGTCGAAATCTTTCACTTCTGATCTGTCGGGGAAAACATCAGGGGCCAATTCTTGTTTGATAGCTAAAAGTACAAGTCAAATTTTAATGTACATACCACGCGTTTTAAATTTTAATGCATCACAAATGAAAGCATGTATTTGTCCTATCTAACCAGGACTACATGTTGAATTAAAAGACCAGCTGTTCTTGGTAAAATAATTGCCTAAAGGTAGGAATGTTTTGTCCATTGCATTAAATATTCTATGAAAATATGCAGCCTCGTGAACTTCAAACAATTTTGATGCTATAATACGCACAACACAAACAAGGCAACACAATATAAAACGGACTCTCTAACTAAGGATAATGGCCATGAAATAGTGTGAGAATAAACGGTTTAACAACAAGGTGAAAGACTTAGAGTTCTTTTAGCTTTGTACATGCAATTAAATGCACTGGCGGCCCAGGGAGTCATAAGATGAACTCAATTATAGCTTACTTTCATCGTTTGGAAGAGTGTTCTTCTCCGTCGTTTGAACGCGTTTAAGTTTGCTATGATCAAAATCCTTCACTTCTGAAACATTGGGTTTATCTGAAGCCATTTTGAGTGTAAAATTGTCCAGGAGATGCGATTCTTCAATGTTGTTTTGGCAGCAGCGCAGAGGAAGTGTGCTCCTTTTGGTTACTTTATAAGAAAACCCCCGCCTATGAAGAAACATCCGGTTTTTGCTCATATATGGTCAGGCACCCGGTGATTAACTCCATATATAGCCCGGGTGTATAGCCCTCATTGGCCAAACATACACCCGTAACTAGGCCTCATAAGGGCTCAAAACCTCTCTATACAAGGAGGAAAACAATTTTCCAATTTCCGCCATGACTAAAAAAGTTTGTCATTTTTCCTAAATGTGCCACAATTTAGCACTTAGTACATTTGATCCTCTTGCAACGAAAGTTTTCAATTCCGCCATTGTGAGACCGACTTCCGGTATAAAGTAGTTATATAGGCAGGCAAAAACTCTATGTTTGGTAATTTGACTGATGTTAGAAGTGTTGGATTTTTTATTGGTGGAAAAAAATTGGTTTGTTACTAAATAAGCTATTCAGAAACCACCATCGTCGGCACCGAAATAATTTTAGCATTAATTAAGAATGCTATTTGTCAAACCGCATAACTTTGAGGCCATAACCCCGGTATACCTGATGGTATGCATAAATTTGTCAAAAACTTTCCATCATGGTGGGATATTTTTGAAAAAAATAGTTTATCACTAACGTCCCCCCCCCCCCCCCC
>CACRXK020000887.1:0-65037 GCA_902702795.2 Paramuricea clavata
ATGTAATTTCCTTGAAATTTCCTTGATCAACCGAAGCATATTTCGGCAACTAGAATTCATCAATACTTATATAAAGTAAGACAGAAACAGAATGGTACATTTCTTTCGTACAACTCTTAAAAACAAAGCCTTTACACAACAATTTTGAAAGCTATAAAACGTAAAATACTAGAGTTTTAATATTGTTCTCAATAGTCAACAAATTCACATGACAAATAAATTCATATAAATTCGCCTGCACGCAGCACCCTACCTGATTTCCGCCTAAAATTCAGGTTGTGTGCAGCCTACTTATAATTAGTTTAATTAATAATTCTAGATACTACTGACTCGGTCACAGGCTCCGAAAGAGTTTTTTTTTATTTTTGCACGCGGACATATTGGTTATGAGCGAAGGAAAGTAATATAATTTAAAATTAATGAAAGGTTCCTGAAAGAATCTTCAAAACATTTCAGTTGACTCAAAAATTCCTTAAATTTCCTTAGAATTTTCAAAAATTCCTTAGATTTCCTTGATTCCTTTTTTTCCTTGAAACATCTTTTTTCGGTCAAAATTTCCTTGAAAAAGGAAATTTCCTTGAAAGTGGAAACACTGCCTGAAGTTCAGGCCCTAATTTGAACCTGGAAATAGGGCCTGACACAAAACCTGTCTAGACCGTGGGACGCCCACATGTTATTTTTAGACACAACATGCAATATGATTGAGAAGTGTTGTTGATTTCGTTACACAAAAAAATTATATTCTCATGAACATGTCCGCAGAGTGTGCATTTTGCTTTTGAATTAAACTTAAAAATTCAAAGTACTTTTATATAAATAAGATTCAGACAAAAATTTAATTAGTCAGATTTAATTAATTAACTTGCTAGACGCGGATATTAGGGATATACCGTATTTACTCGTTTGAGCGCCGCGGCGCTCTTTAAATTTTCAGAGCTTCAGATGCGGCGCTCATTCCAGGGCGGCGTTCAATCGGGGGCGGCGCTCTTTAAAAAAACTTTTATTTGTGAAATATATATCAAGAACTTTTACCAATAAAATAAACAAGTTTTAAATGTCTTTGTCACAAAATGTCCCCCTTTTGACGGCGGAAAATTATTACACTGTTTAACGCGGCGCTCATTCGGAGGCGGCGCTCTTTAAAAAAAAATGATCTCAAATGCGGCGCCAACCTCGTTCCCAGGCTCTTTGCTCTTGGGAAGCAAAGAGCCTGGGAACGAGGTTGATGCGGCGCTCATTCGGGGGCGGCGCCAATCTCGTACCCAGAGCCATCGTTGAGGGTGGCTCTGGGTACGAGATTGGGGCGGCGCTTAATCGAGGGCGGCGCTCAATCGAGTAAATACGGCACTTTATTAAAACGGGCTAACAATAGCAACAATTAAATTCCCAATCGTACCACAGGAGGCCCAGGCTTGATTTGCCCGCGCCCGCCTGTGCCTTCCTTATAACGAGGGAAGGACGGAGACATTGAGACCAAAATAGCCCAGACTTGGCATATGTCACACGAAACTATCCTCGATTTTTCGCTTTTAATGCATTTCTTTTACGATTAATCGATATCCCCTGCAAGAATGATACCGTATAACTCTCAAAACAACGATGCTTTAATCAAAGAGCTTAAATTCGCTCTGAAATCCGTGAGGGAATAACAAAATTCGGCCAAAATATATCCGCGTGCCCGGTTTGCTGTGCAAAAAGCGGAAGTCGTTCAACAACTCAAAAACACTCAAAAACACTCAACCCTGATTGGACAACGAATTTAACAAACATTTCAATTTTTTTTAACAGTACTGTTATAATTTCAATCATACAATCAAAACTATTCACAAACGTTATAAAGTGTAAATATTACTGCAAGTATATAAAACTGTAGTACGTTAATATGTATAATAAATTGTATTTCACATTGTGTTTGTTAAAAAAATTTGAAATGTTTGTTGAAATTCGTTGTCCAATCAGGGTTGAGTGTTTTTGAGTTGTTGAACGACTTCCGCACAGCAAACCGGGCACGCGGATATATTTTGGCCGAATTTTGTTATTCCCTCACGGATTTCAGAGCGAATTTAAGCTCTTTGATTAAAGCATCGTTGTTTTGAGAGTTATACGGTATCATTCTTGCAGGGGATATCGATTAATCGTGGAAGAAATGCATTAAAAGCGAAAAATCGAGGATAGTTTCGTGTGACATATGCCAAGTCTGGGCTATTTTGGTCTCAATGTCTCCGTCCTTCCCTCGTTATAAGGAAGGCACAGGCGGGCGCGGGCAAATCGAGCCTGGGCCTCCTGTGCCTATACAAAAATTGATTGCCCAAGGGGGAGTGGCAAAGTATCAAATTACATGCTTCCACAGAAAACGTTAAATTTCAAATACCAGGAGTGGGATTTACGATATATAGTTCGAAGCGCCCGCTAACTTCTATTTTATACCTCCGTTTGCTTTTAAATTACAAAAACACTGTACTCTGTAGCCATTTTATCAAGAGTCAAGTCAAGAAACAAATAAAATGTATAGTTTAAACTTTGATGAAGTTGGGTATTCTCCTGAAACATATTTTCATATCAAACTGGTCAGTCGTCAACGTTTGTACCTTTTTACTTTTTAATATCTGTTCCGAAAATATGCCATTAGATTTGTTGTTTGAAAACGTTGATAAACTTTGTACCGATTTAGTAATAATACGCGTTTCATTTTATAGTGAAGGTTGATAAAATTTTGAAATGTAATTAACTCTTTGTCACAAATCACAATGTAAACATGTGGACACTGCCGAACAGAGACTAAATGCTCACTTTAAAACTGTCGATCGTTTATCTTTGAAAATACTTTTAACTAAATAGTTCGTCATATTTATTAAAAAACCCTGTAGATCGGTAGCGTAGGAAGTTGTCAAGTAGTAAAGTACAACAATTTTCAGCCTCAGGGCGTGTATCATCGTCAGGTGGTATATACAATCACGGCTTTAGCCTGATAATTTTTTGGCCTCCATGCACTAAGTAATGGGGTAATAGCAATATTTATAACAGTATTTCTCTGATATACAGTACACACTTTATAATATGAACATAGTCATAGATAATTCCATAAACCACGGAATAAACACGGCATAAACCACGGCATAAACACTGATATCACACTCAGTCTGATATGCATACATGTATGCAGTCATATATAGTCATATGTACCACAGATATATTTAACACTTACATAGTCTTAGAGTTTGATTCAGTATTATATTTCACAAAGTACTTCATTACAGTAAAGTAATTTCATTACAGTATTAGCTAATGTCACAATTAAAGCTATTTATCAAATTTATCATGCGGACTGCATTCTCTCTAAATGTCCTAAATGTCAAGGCATGTGCTAAAACCTGGACTGGACTATGGACTGGACTGGACTATGGACTGGACTGGACTATGGACTGGACTATGGACTGGACTTTGGACTGGATTTTGGACCGGATTTTGGACCGGATTTTGGACTGGATTATGGACTGGATTTTGGACTGGATTTTGGACTGGATTTTGGACTGGATTATGGACTGGATATGGACTGGACGCATTTGTGCTAAAACCCTGGGATTTTTATTTAGCTACAGCCGTTTCAACGAATTCAGTCTCCGGCTATGACTTTGTCACTAAAGACACTATACTATATACTATATACTATATGACCTTACTTACTGAAATTTTATTGACAGTTCATTAAATAGAAATTATACAAATTTACAACATTTTAATCAATGTTACAATTCTCGACGTTTTCAATAATTAGCGTGCGTAAATAACCGGACCGAATTATTGTAGAGAATGTTCTTCTCAAGCTACGACATCTAGATCTATCTCTCACAATCCACAAAGCGTACCAAGAAGTACTGAAAAAGGTTAGTAAAATAGTTTTAAAACTTGATATTTAAGAGCTCGAAATCTCAAATAATATTTTGCAATTCTAGATTCCCCTTATTACGTTTTCGTAGCGCTTTCCATTGTGGTTATAGTGGTATCACTGATAAAGATAGCGGCCTCGAATGAAAATATTGAATGTTTTCGCGAATATTTTGCTGTTGGCTATCGCGCACCCGACCCTAGCTTTTTTAAAAGTTCTTGCACGGGTCAGGACAAAAAATAAGCCATTGAATATCTGTGATACCACTATAAGGGAAGCCTCACATATCGATTTTGTCCATGAGAATCGTCATATGTTCGTTTCTCTGGAGACCCCCCCCCTTAGAAACGTCACACATAGTTATCAATATTTTGTTCTTATAGCACACATAAGGTAATTTCACCATTTTCTACGGTCGGCTATTGGCGATGCTTCCGTGAAGAATATGTCATCAAAATTTCCAACGTTTCTCAAAACAACTTTTTTTTGCATGAAATATTGATAATTTTAGCGCGTTTTTCTTGAAATTTGAGTGTTTTCAATACAAGCCAGGCGTAATAATATAAATGTATACGTATATAGAACAGGTATGGTATTACGAATGCAATTTTTTTATTCTGCAAAGATGATTCCGAAATGTTAAGGCTTTCGAAAAAACTATCGAATTTTTCCATGACGTTTACTGAGAAACGTCACAGCTGCAAATCCCCCCACCCCCAAACGAACATATGACGTTTCTCGTGGAAAAAATCGATATGTGAGGCTTCCCTAACCACAATGGAAAGCGCTACGAAAACGTAATAAGGGGAATCTAGAATTGCAAAATATTATTTGAGATTTCGAGCTCTTAAATATCAAGTTTTAAAACTATTTTACTAACCTTTTTCAGTACTTCTTGGTACGCTTTGTGGATTGTGAGAGATAGATCTAGATGTCGTAGCTTGAGAAGAACATTCTCTACAAGTACAAAATTTCGGGTCCGGTTATTTACGCACGCTAATTATTGAAAACGTCGAGAATTGTAACATTGATTAAAATGTTGTAAATTTGTATAATTTCTATTTAATGAACTGTCAATAAAATTTCAGTAAGTAAGGTCATATAGTATATAGTATAGTGTCTTTAGTGACAAAGTCATAGCCGGAGACTGAATTCGTTGAAACGGCTGTAGCTAAATAAAAATCCTAGGTTTTAGCACAAATGCGTCCAGTCCATCGTCCAGTCCATAGTCCAGTCCAGTCCATAGTCCAGTCCAGTCCATAGTCCAGTCCAGTCCAGAGTCCAGTCCAGGTTTTAGCACATGCCGTCTATAGTGACAAAGTGATAGCCGGAGACTGAATTTGGAGACTGAATTTGTTGAAACGGCTGTAGCTAAATAAAAATCGTCCATCGTCCAGGTTTTAGCACAAATGCTAAAACCTGGACGATGGACGTCCATCGTCTATCGTCCATCGTCCAGCGTCCATCGTCCATCGTCCAGTCCATCGTCAAGGTTTTAGCACATGCCATTGTAAACACAAAAACCTCGTGCAATACTGTCTAAGACTCCAATTAATTCATGGCGTTGTGAAAACCCGGAATGCCGGAATATCACGGAATATGGCGGAATATCACGGAATTTGCCGGAATATCACGGAATATGCCGGAATATCACGGAATATCACGACATTTTCCCGGAATATACCGGAACATCACAATATTTTCCGATTGTAGCCAATGCGACTGTTTATAAACATGACTGTCTGACAACATATTTTATTACAAAAGTGATGTATCTTTCTCATTTTGACGGTAAGTAACAAACAATAACTCTATACTGGAAGTTTTATATGTTGTTTATATCATTATTACGAGTGTTCACCAAAAATTTTGAATCAATATGATTAATTCCTCCTGAGTTACAGCGTCTTGAAAAACAAAAGTGCTGACGTCAGCATTATTTTCGAACGCCTTCAGAACTGTGTTAATTATAAAGGCCCGTTTACACTTGCAATTTTTGCTTGCGATTTCTAGTGCGATTTCCTCCTTCTAATGCATGAGTAGATGAGTTACGAATGTTCGGAGTACATGTACCCTCATCTGAACATTCATAACTTATACACTCGTTCACATCCATCAGTTCTTCTGATGAAAATCGCACCTAAAATCGCAGTAAAAATTGCAAGTGTGAACGAGTCGTTTATACACAAAATTTAGTTAACTGAAAATTGGCTGGCTCAAAGTTGCCTTTATTTTAGCATTTGATTTTTGGATAAATGCTTGGTGGTATAAAATGGTCAATTTTAATTAACCAAATTTTGTGTAAAACACAGTTCTGAAGGCGTTCGAAAATAATGCTGACGTCAGCACTTTTGTTTTCCAAGACGCTGTAACTCAGGGGGAATTAATCATATTGGCTCAAAATTTTTGGTGATCATTCGCAATAATGATATAAACAACATATAAAACTTTCAGTATAGAGTTATTGTTTGTCACTTCCCGTCAAAATGGGAAAGATCCATCACTTTTGTAATAAAATATGTTGTCAGACGTCCATGTTTATAAACAGTTGCATGGCTACCATCGGAAAATATTGTGATGTCCCGGTATATTCCGGGGAAATGTCGTGATATTCCGTGTTATTCCCCCATATTCCGTGATATTCCGGCATATTCCGTGATATTCCGTGATATTCCGCCATATTCCGTGATATTCCGGCATTCCGGGTTTTCACAACGCCCATTTAATTCAATACAAAGAAAGGGAAATCAGAGAGCAACGAAACATTTCATCGTCATTTGATTGACATGTTTACGCTCAGCGAGTACATTTCTTTCGGTTAGGAGTTTTCCCCGAGATTAATTCGTACATTCTATAAAACGAAACTTTTATATATAACAGTTTAAGGTAAACAAACCAATGAAAATTATGTCTGTAGTATGACTAATTCTGAATTTTCTAATTTCTTTGAGACATTTTATTTACAGGAGGTAAACAAAGCAGAGGCGTAGCCAGGATTTTTGGTCAGGGGGGGGCCAGCATAAACCCACGTGGGGCCAAAAAATTTTCCGGACCACAAATTTTTAAATCTCCGACCACCCCGTCGACACCTTTTTTGGTAAAAAAATTTTCCGGACATTACAATTGCTTTCGTAGCACTTTTCCCGATTTCCGTATCACTTCTTCCAATGCTTCACCACAAAGATTCCGACAACATTGACAATTTTCCGACGGGTTTCAACTTGAAGCTATATAATCAAGGATTCCCTTTTTTATTGTTGCGTAGCGAGCGAGCCTGAAGCGAGCGAGCGAAGCAGCATTCTAATATGTGCAGAGAGGGGGTTTTGAAGTAAATTTTATTTAGCGCATTGTATTGTGGTCGTGTGCGCTTGCTATGCGCAGAACACAAAATAACGTACGACATACAATATTTGAGGCATATTTGAAGGATATTGTTTATTAGTATTTTTGCACAAGTGAACATAACAAATCCTACAAGGTGTTTGGTCAAATTTGACGTATTAATCTGTTATATTCACCTACAGGTGAATATAACAAAATCTAAATTTTCAAAATGGCGGCTAGCCGTTTTGTTGAAGTTAGTGATAAAAAATAAGCGAAATTAAAATGAATTCAGACAAGAAAAACACAAAAAAACTTGTGCAAAAATAGTAAAACAATTATTCGCCTCAGGCTCGGTGATTATCGGGGAATATTCACCTCGACTTCGTCTCGGCAAATATTCCCCGATAATCACCTCGCCTTCGGCGAATATTTGTTTTGCTTGCTTCGACTTGTAAATTATTTTGACTCAGGCACTCAGCGTATGGTTTAGTAAAAGTTTTAAGCCCTGTAAAGGCCATGATTTAGTGTATAAAATAACGTGACTGCACTTCGTGCGTTGTTCACTCAATGGACTTTGACCACTGTAAGTTCTATATTTTAATTTATTATAAAGTTTTGGTTTCTTAGTTTAATACTGTGTATACAATGTGGTGAATGCGCCTAGCAGTATTAGACTTAATAATATGAAATCAGATAGCAAAAACTTGTGTTATATAATTTATACCTGTACGTCTTAAGAATGCTTTAATTGTCGTTTGTATTTATACGCGTACTAGAGCAGCGCGTATTAAATTCAACAAATTCCACTTGATCTTGAAAATATTATATATTCTTGCTTATGATTTAGTGAATATTACTTCCATAAACATTAACATTAACATTAACACGCCTTTCTGTAATCTGTGATTGCTCTTGCACTCGTGCATGGTCTTGGCAACAAATGCATTGCTTTTTCTCAGACACTCATGGCATGAATCGATTCCGTATTCCTTAAGCTCCGACCACAGTGCTCACAAGTCGCCGGCTTGCTGCGATAATAACTGCATGCTTTATGTAATTTGTACTATTTTTAGTTCTATTTGCTCTTGATGCCCCAAGCAATCCCAACCTTGCAGGTATTCATACTAGTACAATAAATTTTATCACGGGGGCCCCAAAATTTTGCCAGGGGGGGGGGAATTTTGCTACGCCTCTGAAACAAAGCGAACAGAGCGAAGTTCGTATGTCACAATCAGGACTCATGGCATTGAGGCGCGCAGAATTCGAACACACTGGACACACTGGCATTGAATGACTATCCTTGAAGCCAAACTGTACAGTCAAACAATTTCATTCGACTGCAAAACCAAAGAATAATGATGAAAGACATATATTTACATAATCAGGCTTGATTCAGTGTAGTGTAAGGTGGTTTTATTTGTTAATACAGGGACCGCGGAGACGGGGGGGCTGGGGGGGCTTTAGCCCCCCCACTTTTTTTGACAGCCAAAATTATTAAAATAGAAATCTAAATGAAACTTTCTAAATTAATTAAACCTCACCCTTTAGCCCCCCCACTCTCTAATACGCTCCGCGGGCCCTGTAATATCAAGAATTATGTTTACCGATAAAGTATGCTCGATTTCGACACATTTTCAAATTTTACAAAGTTTGCGCGCTTGTCATTTTTGTCAAATGGTAGATCAGAAAGATATTATTGGCGATTTGTGTTGACTAATGTTAGTAGTTTATAGAAAAGTTAAAGTCATGTTCCAATCAAGTGCCACGATTTTGAAATAAGCTTTCGAAGTTGACATATTTTGAGACGATATCCTTTATCCGTTCGGGAGGGTCAATAACTGCGCTGTTTTCTATTTTATACCAAAGAATAATGATCTAAGTCATATCACCCGCGAAAATAGAAGGATGAGTCTATATTTCTGAGCAAAAATTTTGAAATTTAGGTATGAATTTGATTTAAAAAATAGCGCTGAAAATATGTCGATATTTGGCCTTCATTCGGAGTATCAAGTTGGTTACCAGTCGATCGAACATCAATCGCCCCCAAAAATAATTTAAAGGAAATTTGAGTAAAATTACATCGATTTTAGTTGTTCCCAAGGATAGATCTTTAAAATACTAGAGTATGAGAGAAATCTATTTTTGAGCCCCATACTGACCTGGAGGTTTTTACGGAGACAGCCTCTTAAGGAGGCTCTGCGGAGGAGAGAGCCCACTAAGCGGGCCAGCCCGGTTAGTGGGCTCCTAAGATGTTTAAAGTTTATGAAGTATGTCATCAGTTTATATGGAAATATAAAATTATTTTACACTAAAGCTTATATAATAACTAGTACAAATGGCCTTCTTTCAAGACCCAATTGATTGCCCAACCATTGACCCAATGAGAACCCATGCCCTGAATGTATATTACCTATTACCTATCTCATCAACAGGTGTACCGTATGAGTGGGGTCTGACTTCACCACATCAAAAAGTGACTAACAGACTAACAGTTGTTGTGACAGAATCACAGTGTAACTAGAGAATAAGTAAGATGAAGACCATACCAAATTCAAAAAAGCCTTGCTAGTTATTCTCAGGGATAATGCAGGTCGATACAGCAGGCCTAGATCTCCTCCTCAAGGCTTAATACTTCAACAAAGTGGCAGAATTTTTTTTAGTTACTGGAGTTGTAAATTATCCTTAGAATAACCCCTGTTTTAGGTTTCAATTATTTTCCCATAGGAGTATAGGCAATTTCATGATAATGGCAGATCATACCCATTATTTTTCTCTGTCTAATGTCAGATGACTGTACGTATTAGAGAAAAGTCTTGCACAATGAGACAGGCATAAAGTTGCAGTTAAAATTGCCTGATGTAACATATTGGCCTTTCCTAGTTTAAATTTCAGCTATTTCTTACATTTTTAAATTTCAATATAACAACAAATTATTGGTAAATGTTTGCATGCTTTCGTTATTTTTAATATACAACCTGTAAATGTAAACTGATGGGTATTTTCATACAATCCACCTCTATAAAAGTTTAGTAAATTATATGCGATACGTACATATTTAGTACTTGACTTTCAAATGATCATTTTTGGGAAACGAGAATGTTAGGGGGTGGGGTTAGGGGGTGGGGTTAGGGGGTGGGGGTAGGGGTGGGGTTAGGGGTGGTGTTAGGGGTGGGGGTGGGGTTAGGGGGTGGGGTTAGGGGGTGGAGGTTAGAGGTTAGGGTTAGGGTGGGGGTTAGGGTTACAACCCAATAACTTATTGCTGATAACGGTTGATAATTACAATACTATATTGTTGATAACGCAAGGAGCGGCTGCACGATAAGCACGATGACAATGCTAGACCGCTGTACCGCGTGCTAGTTTTGCAGGCGCCGCTTGGAGCATGCGCACTAGCTTGAATACATTTTCAGCACGATGACAATTTCAGACCGCCACACCGGCTTCGATATAAACAATCCCCTTAGAGGACTAATTTTCTCTCACAAAGATTCCAACAGACTAAGTTATCAAAGCATCAGAAGTTTCATTGGTATACCACACGTGTCATTTTTGGTAATCAAACATGGCAAGAAATGTTCATGAAAAATACAGTTTTACTGATTTTGTCAGTAAAACTTCGCTCTGCTTGTCTATGAATATTATGATTACTGATTAGGTTCATAATTGTGTCAACAAAATAACTGGGATTTGTATGACTCATATTTTTCAACACAACTCTGCAAATTCAAATGCTTAACAACATGTTGAAGAGAATATGCTAGACATGCATCCAAACCCTTTATTAAGCAGAGCGAAGTTAAATCTGCTGTGAACTCTAGCTGACAAAAAGCATGTGGGATGGTAGCAAATTGAAATGTTGGATTTCCAATCGATAAAACAACGCAAGACAAATTCTTGATAAGTATCTTTGATAAGTGTAATAAAAATAACACAACACCACTGATTACCTTACGATAAACCGTAGGAAAAACCCAAAACAACAGCCAAAATCTCCTTACTTCGCAAAATATTGGAAGCACGTGGAAATTAAGACGCCGCACGAAACCGAGGCAAATTCCATAAACACGAAAGCGAGGCAAACGTTACATCCAAAAATCTCGAATCTAGCCGCGTGACGTCACGATTAGGAAGCGTTCTTCGTCGAACGCATAAACAATTTCACCCGCTTTCGGTGGTTTTATCATGTTATTAATTAGAAATAACTTTTAAGAATACTTTTAACACACTGTGAATTAGAAAAATCTTAGCTTGGTGACTTTCTTCGTGTCTGGCGAAAATGCCAGCTTCGTTTAGTACAAATGCTTGCTCGCCTGTAACCGGAACGAAACGGGAAGCCATTAATTTTCTTTTTTCCGAGGCGAATATCGTTCAAGGATACCCGGAGATGAACAATCAATCAAATTGCGTGAAAAGCACTATCCACATTTCGAATATATGCTAATTGCTGACGCAGCGAGCGAGCCTGAAGCGAGCGAGCAAGTCAGCAGTTCTAATTCGTATTGGGCTCTGAAAGTAAGATTTTACTTCCGTTTCTCCGACCAGAATGCACTGTTGTTAACCGACCAGAATGCATCGCTGTTAGCCGACCAGAATGCTTTGCATCCATGATGCTATAAATGCAGTTGTTTTGGTGTTATTTTGTATTCATTGTATTCATTGTATGGTCTGTTGATTTCTGGATGATCTTTACACTACTGTATAGTAGTAATACTGCAGTATCACTTTTTGTTGGGACATCCACACATAACTAATTAACGTCAATTCGTCAACCGAAGACTAGCCTCATAATAATTTGTTTACACAAATCTAAAGTACGTGGCGCATAATTAGGTAAGCCGGCCTGAACAACTTGATGTGTCCTATATTACAATGCAATTATACTATTTACAGAAAGGAAAGTTAGCTCTCTTTATATATAGCTTTGGGTTATTAGATTGGGCGAATGTTTGTACCAGGAATAATAGTCTACTCAACTCTCACTAACAGACTCGCGTTTAAAATGCATGGTTAATTCACTCAGTAAAGCTAGGGAACGGAAAGTAAAAGGATAGTGAATCTGTCTTCTATTTCCTCTCCACGTTTGCGAGAAAACTGTTGGGCTTACATCACGTACAATCTGCAGAAAGGATTAGACACTTTCTCCCGTTAAATTCCAAAACAGAAATTGCTATATTTCATTGAAAAACTGTCGCGACCATGATAGGCATGAACGCCGCACGCACAAGATTGGGAAACAATACTCCTTCCATACGTGCCCTTGGGATATTTGTTTGCATGGGGGCATGCTGTTGTCAGAAATAATAATTTGCAGAAACTTTCAAAGTTTTCAAGTAATAACTCGCGGTTAACAGTGCATGCTTTATTTCGTTATTTAACCTGCTATATCTTTTTAATGCCTCTACAGGACAGGTATATGCACGGAGAATAAAATGTTACACAAAATTGCTAAACACTGCAGAGTTGCAATCACATGTAAATCGTCTACCATGCATGGCTATACGGTTGAAATGATTTCAGTAAAAAACACGCGTATATTTGCATAAATAGTCGAGTAAATACCAACCTAAAATGTCGTGTTTTGTCATCAGTGTTTATGACTCGTTTAGAAAGACAATTTCTATAGTTCATTGTCTTTTATTGTTATGATCAACCAATCACAAAGGGTGACAAAGCCATGTTCATATAGATTGGTGGCGACCCAATGTACATTATTAATATAACTGAATATTCGTTCGCTAACGTCGAGTTGTGCATGTTAACTAGTAGGATTGAAGCATGTGCATGGAATAGTTTTTATTGTTATCATTGATCATGTTTTTGTTATGTTAGGCCTGTTCAAACGTAGCGCTTCTCATGTGCCGAACGCATTAGAAACAATAGATAATGAGGCATAATGATTTCACCTGACTTGTTTTTAATGTGTTCGGCACACGAGAAGCGCGTCGTTACTGAAACAGGCCTAAAGGCAATTTTCCATTGCAGTCGCTTTGTCCGCGCGGGCGGAGCGGGCTTTTTGAAAATCTGCTCACGCGGGCGTGACGGGCTTCAAAAACAATGAACGCTTCGCCCGCGCGGGCAAAGCGAACGTTAATGGAAACGGCCTTAGTGTCTAAATGGCCTTGTTGCCTAATCAATTTAATGGCATTTTTAACAAGTTCTCCCACCAGAAAGAAACAAGAGGAAACAACTCAAAATTGAGACTACCAAAAGTGAAAACAGAAACTGGACGCAAGATGTTCTCGTTCCAAGGAGCTCTGGTTTTTAACGAACTGCCAGAAGATTTGAGGAATGAGACATCACTTTTACGTTTTAAGCAAAAGTGTAGAAACTTTTTTATGAAAACTGATTAGTGGATTTTTAAATATTTTTATATAAATGCTGAAGCCAAAAACTTTTTAGTTATTATATAAGTATAGAACAGATTATTTAGTCTAAACAGGTCCTTGAGTGATAGCAGCTATTCCTTTAGCTGACCAAGTTTAACCTGTATAAATATGGTATATTATTATTAATATTATTATTAAGGCAAGTGTCGAATACCTGTACATTAATTTATTTTTTTTTATTATTATTTACGCCCATAAAAAATATCAAGTTATTTACATTTATTTTTCTATTGTTTTGGATAGGCTAGGAGCCTTCTAGAAACCTACTAGGCTTTTTAATTAAGACCCCTATTGACTATATTTACATTGTTTCATTCTATTTAGTCAGTTCGAATAATATATTAGATTGAACAAAGATAAATGCGTATATAACAAGTATAAAATAAAACATTAACATGCATAAAAACTTAATTATATATATTCGAAGTGGAGGATACTATATATGTATATTTACAGTAAAGAAAGTGATAATATGTTTTAAACCATTATACATCCATTGTTGAATATATAATGATTTTTTATTTTAATTTTAAAAGTACTATAAGAGAAAATAGATTTGTATTTAGATGCTATGCTATTCCAAACATCAACTCCTTTGTTAGAAAGAGTATGGATTACATAATTCGTTCTTTTATAAGTCTTGTGAAGCTTAGTTGCATTCCTTGTGCCATGGTCATGTATTTTATTATTGGGTATGAAATAATTTACGAATGTTTCTGGTAAATTCTTCAAATTATGATATCGAAACATAAATAAACTTGTTAGGTATTGATTCAATTTATAAATGCTTAGTATTTTTAACTCCTTAAATATTGGTTCGGTATGTTCAAAGTAAGAATTAAACGTCATTAGACGAATAATCTTTTTCTGAATATTTACTAATTTTTGTGTTCTCTTTTTGTATGGGTTACCCCATATTAGATTGCCGTAAATAAGATATGGATAGACTAATGCATAATAAATTAATTTAAGAGCTTTCAAGTTTATGAAATGTCGGATCCTGACAATGACTGCTGTTGATTTTATAATTTTCTTTGATATTTGCTCTAGATGATCATTCCATGTCAATTTAAAAATAACAATGTCCCCAACTCTAGTTTTCGAAGTAACGTGGCTTTACGTTTACGTCCTTGCATGGATTCAAGTTTTGCTCCATGTTGTTCGGTATTCAGTTCTTAAACGACTTATAATTCGCATAAGTAAATTCAAATAAAGGAATTTGGCGGAGAATTGTATTCAAGCGAAGTAAAACATCAGCTATGAGCATTTTACTTTAGCCTGATTCACATATGCCTGCGGTAATCCAGCGCTATCATTGTTCGCAACTGTTGATGCATACATTCTCAGTTCGTGAATTGTTTGGTTGAACTGCTATAACAGAGAGTTTGGGCAAGAGAACGAAGTCGGACGACGACGACGTGGTTGACACTATATTTTTGCCTGTCTTGCACATTATCTTGCGCATTTTGAGTTTAGGGTCAGGAGTGCAGACAGATTAGAGATTCATGTCTAGCTGTTTGTGAATGCTGACAGTCAAATCCTTACCCTGATCAGGATGAACAGCGAGACATGAATCCATATCCCGTCTTCGTTCTTCTGTCTTCGTTCACAACGAATATTTTGGCAAAATTCGTTGTGAATTTCGTTCTGCACGAAGGCAGAAGGACAAAGATGGGATATAGTTTCATGTCTCGTTCCTTTCTGGATCAGGGCAAGAATTATGGTCAGTATTCATAAACAGCGACACATGGGAAGACACGTTAAGCAACTACCAGTGACGTCCAACTCAGTATGCGCAAGATAATGTGCAGGCGGCAAAAATTGTCAAGTATGCCTTCGTCTTCGTACTTCGTTCAGTTCGTTGTCTTGCTCAAACTCTGTAACGACAATGGCCCGCCGACAGTAAACAAGTGTCCAAAAAAAACCCAAAACTATTGAAATAATGTATTGTTAGAATTTGACTGCTCTAGCGCTAAGCTGAACGCAAAGATGCGTAAATATTGACAGGGTGCATATGTTAAATATTGACTTAGGGCCTGTTCATATGGGCAAAAATTATCCCGGTTAACGAGAAAACTTTTCGAATAGCCAAATACTTTTGTTCTGTTCATATGGAGAAACTTTATCCCGCTTACCGGGTAAAGTTTTCGGCTGTGACGTGGCACTGAACATCAATTGAATTGAAAAGTTGTTGACACGACAGAAAGTTTATCCCGCTAAGCGGGAAAGTTGTGTTCATATGGGAAAAGCATTATCCCGGTCACCGAGATCTCGCCTGTCAACAAGCGAGATCTCGGTTCTCGCTAACCGGGATAACTTTTGCCCATATGAACAGGCCCTTATTAAGACATAGTTTTCGAATCATAAACTGTTAAAAACGCATTTTCAAACATCGAATGGTTAATTAGGGACTTTTACCGAGATAATTTAATTATTTACTAATTTACGTACATTATTAATAATTTACAGCAATAACCATTTGAAGAATAAAAAAACTGTTTAAAAGTCTTTTATGTAGTTTTCGACAAGCTTTCTGATGATGCAAGTTATATTTATCGCGATTGAATTCAAAATTTCACATTGTTGTAGTAGAATTTAATAGCAAATAATGCAAATAGCATCGTAACTCTCTAAAAAACAGTTTCACGATAGCCCCACTTTTGCATGTTGTTCTACTCATAAAAATATGCTACTGTGCACAATTTGGTGCTTTTAAACTTCTTCGGAAACATCCATGCACATATCCGCCACACATGCAACAAAGAAACACGACCCAGCAGTACATGTGCCGTGTGGAAGGGTGTGATCAGAAATATGTTTTCCACTCAATGAGAGTAAAGTAAGTGTATATGTTGAAGAATCAAAGTTCCCAGCTAAATCTTATAAATTAAGCAACACTGTGACTCCTATATCCCTTCCTCATATTTTTCAGTGTTAATTTACTCTGTTTTCCAGTGCCACATACTTTTCCAGTGCCACAAAATGCTATAGTACCTACAATCCTGGACAAAAAAAGTGGCAAAAACTAGTTTATTACTTCAAAATATAATTTTAAGACATGTTTGTCCCAATGATGCCCCCTTCCCCCAATATCACTGTTTTTCCAAGTTATCTGGCTTCGAATACACCCATCAACATTGATATTAGGGGAAGGGGTGTGAAATTCAATGAATTTTCTTAGTTTTTAGCCTTTTGCCAGTAATTTATGTCCAGGATTGTATGAACTTGAATGGGAAAATTACGGAGTTTTCCCATACAATACTCTCGGTTTTAGCTCGCTTTTAATTTTTTTTACCACTTTATTTTGTAGTTTGGCAAAATATATTATGACCTTGCTAATTTCATTACAAAGTTCAAACTTCCTATTTAAAACTGTGCATGCATGTGATTGGCCATTTGAATTAGGGTTTCCCTAATGTACTTCCGCTAGTCTTTGGCGGGAATTTTCAAAGTACTTCTCATAGGTTTGAATATTGTTTACATTTAATATTATATACGTTACGATATAATGGAAAGTGGTGAAGCTAGCGCGAATTTTAGCGGAGAGTCAAATAACATAGACTAAAATTAATTCATAACTTAGTGAACGTGAGAACCGACGGATATACCTCATAACTTGCGCAAGGGCAAATTTAGATAGATTCCCGAATTGTCTGACATTTACCAACATTGTACTAGAGGCGTTCAATAACGGGAAAAGTAGCAAGAAGGTTGTCCAGTGGGCCTGCTGCATAGAAGATCATGCAAACGGGGCAAAACATTTTCACACGGCTGTTAAACTGAATGGAACGAGACGATGGAATCCTGTCAAGAATTTTATTTGTGTCACCAACATGTTACCAACGTGTGACCAACGTGTCACCAAATTTATTATATTGAAATTACTCTACACAAACGTGTCACCACGTGTCACCAGTACTAGTATAAGTAAAGTATATATACTTTATATAAAATTTTGGTGACACGTTGGTGACACGTTGATTTACTATATACGAAGCAGAATTATCTTGGTGACATGTATGGTGACACGTTGGTGACACGTCAAATTGAAATTGTAGGCAAAGAACTATTGTTGGGAATTATTAGTTTTAATTCTAAATTAAAATCTCCACAAGCGGAGATCAATTATAGTGTTGTAGTTTACATATTATCATTAATGATCATGTTAATTCATTAAAGAGCTATTTAAATTGAATAAACACGGGAATAGAACTTAGGGTGTGTTCTGCACATGCGTATGTCTAGGATAAAATCCCACGAGCGCAAACGAAACTATTGCTGTATAAAATTGAACTGAAAGGATTCAGACTTCAGAGAGACGATTTTTGGCAGTGCTTCGGGTGTCCGATGATATAGTATGAGGGGCTTTAGCACTGTTACCTTCTCATCTTGAGATTGTGACGCTATTGCGTGTACTTGTCAGGGTGACGAAGATGTATTACTGCTAATAATGTCTGTGTGCACATAAATGTCAAATACATGAAAGTTGTGTAAATATATAAAGAATCACTTCATATCGGAGTCATTTCATACTATTTTCAGTATAAGTAAAAACCCTATCAATCAGACATCCCGATACACTAAAACTAAAACATTCAAATTTGGAAATTATCTCATACAATCCTGGACAAAAAAAGTGGCAAAAACTATAGTTTATTACTTCAAAATATAATTTTAAAACATTTTTGTCCCAATGATGCCGCCTTCCCCCAATATCAATGTTTTTCCAAGTTATCTGGCTTCGAACACACCCATCAACATTGATATTAGGGGAAGGGGGGTGAAATTCAATGAATTTTCTTAGTTTTTAGCCTTTTGCCAGTAATTTATGTCCAGGATTGTAAGTCGTTACTTACTATAATGAGTACCTAAGTAAGATATTCGAAAATGAAAAGTATATATTTTCTACTGTAAATTATATACTTTCTGTGACCTAATTGACCTCATCACTACACAAAATTTGCTATTTTTAATCATTTTTGCCATATTGTTTTTTTACAGACACGAGGTTACATGTCATAATGTCATTTTCTCAAAATATGAAGCAAGTGATGGCGAAAGAGATGACTTTGGTTTTTACCATTGTAGATCCTCATGTGGTTTTGTATTCTCGAGCAAAACAACAAGGAACAGGTATTGTTAATAATTTATAACATTCACATATAAGTCAGACCATTGAGGTTATTTGTCTAAAGTACATCATCATGTACAATATTTTAAAAATTGATAACATATAATATATGACATAATCTGTGTTATAGGCATGTTCAAGGCATACAAGAAAAGCAAATATGCATATGCTGTCCTCTTATACCTTGTGAAGATTGTTGCTATCCTTTCTAAGAAAGAAGCACACAGCTTAAAATGGAACAGATCTTTTAATAAGCATGGTACGAAAGCAGAAAATATTCCTCTTGATCTTAGAATGGAACAGCTAAAACAAGATAGTGAAAACTACGAGGAGATCACTAGGGGCAAATCTCAATGAAACATCAGCTGCCCGATTTTCAAATACATGTTGATGAAATGGAACGGATTTTGAACAGTGTAGACAATGACTGTGGAATTCAATCAGCTGTTGGTTACAGAACACAAGGCAACCAATTCGTTGCTGTACAACAAATCACAAAATATTTGCTTACAATTGGGGCATTCACATATCAAGAAGGCAGACAAGGACATCGATCATTTCCTAAATTTCCACGTAGTCTACTGGGAAGTTTGAATTTCAAAGATTTACGCTTATGGATGCTGGAACTTATTAAAACCTGGGAACCTCTGTATGATCTAAATAAGACCTAATTCACATGATTCTGTAAATTATTTAATTATTGTAAATAGTGATATATATGCAAAAAACATTAGAGAATTAGGGTTGGTTGAAAAAAAAAGTTGATCAGGAAAATGGAAAAACAGATTATTTTTTAATTGGCCAAGGTGTCTTCTTACTAATATTCTGATAAGGTACTTCTGTTGTCTATAACACATGCATAGACTCAATTATATTTTCTACATTTTTGAGTCAAATTCATTTCAGCAAATGTAGATTCCAAATGATTATATTCGCTTTGTACATAATGCTTTGAATGATTGCGATTTCGGTGTGGAAACGAGTAGCATAAAAAAAGGCTGGGTGATCAGAAGCCATATTGTATAAATGGTATTAAAACAGAAAACAGAATTACCCTACTAAAACCACATTCAACAGTTTTAAGGACTGTATTCACTTGAAAAGCCTCATTTTGATGCAACTCATTTCCAGGACCTGATTGCAAACAAGGCATTATGCATAGCCTGTATGCATGTCATTTCAATAAAATAAAACAATATGGCTCCCAAGGTTACAGGAAGCCATTCAGAGCATATACACCTTCATGAACCACTTCTAGATTGTACAGAGCTTTTGAGAAGTTATTAGGTTTGTTTGTCCATCAATTTTATTCCCAATAGCAGCAGGTTCCAAGTGAAAACTTTCCCAAGTGATGTACCAGTATATATATATATATATATATATATATATATATATATATATATATATATATATATATATATATATATATATATATATATATATATAGTTTTTCGTTTTACCTCAAAAAACCACAACAGTCTGTTTCATCCGTATAGAAATCATCAGGTGGTGATTAGGAATCATCACCTGATGATTCCTATACGGATGAAACAGACTGTTGTGGTTTTTTGAGGTAAAACGAAAAACTATATTACGTATTATTGTGTTTCGTAAACCAAAATCTTAAGCTATATATATATATATATATATATATATATATATATATATATATATATATATATATATATATATATATATATATATATATATATATATATATATATATATATATATATATTCTGAGGAAGGCCGTGTCAAGTGGCCGAAAATTTATTTGTATACTTTACTTTAGTCATCTTTAATAAATTCTTCGATACGTAGCCATCTCTTTGTCGTAATATATATATATATATATACAGAGAATCATAAATGTACATTGTTTCTAGTACATCATCTTAGTCTATCACATCCAAGTCAAACACTTCTCCATTAACATCAGTATCTGAAATTCACTGTTTAGCAACTGGTCTAAAAAAAATGGTGGATAGCTATCATCTTCCAATGAAATGTTAGATATCAAGTGCACCTCTTCAATATCATTTAACATTTCACTAAAAATAGAAAGCACTTCCATAGCTTGGTTTCTTGAAAAATAGGTGAATAAGTTATGACATCTTCCACAGAAAATATCTTATTACAATTCTCAACAACATCTGTGATGACTTATTCAGAAAAACCATGACTTGACACTGATCCAAGACCAATGATTGCTTTGTAAGATGAAATATTCATTTGCTGCTCTTTTAAAGCATCATGAAAGATGCATTTATCTTCTTCAGACACAGATCGATACAAATTACAAGAATTTTCAATGTCATCTGGAACAAGATTAAAATGGTATGGACCAGATATTCTTTCACACTTTTCTTGAACTTCATCACCACAACAAGATGCAGCACAAAAACCACAGCAACTATGAGCAGGAAGTAGAGGAACAACATCTTGATCATATACTCTGTAAGCAGCAACATGCATGCAATCATCATTTTTTAAAAACTCCCTCACGTCCTCATCAACATGTGAAATCTGTTGACCATAATAATATATTAAAATGTCAGATGATAAACCAGCTCGTCCAGCTTTTTGGTGTAGATCTAAAATATCACGTGGTGGCCCAAACATTACAATGAATCTAATGTCAGGAAAGTTAACTCCCATACTCATGCAATGCTGACGTGGCAATAACAATTCTTTTCGAACCATCACTTTTGAGCGATTTTACAATTCTTTCCTTGTACTTCTCTTGGGTAACAGAATGGAATATGCCCACAAGACAATTTTCTCTTTCTTCAGAAGTTGTTGGATAAAATGCCTGTCTTCCCAGCTTCATCATCAGGTAGTTGGCAACATGTGCAACTGAATACATGGTATCGCAAAATATTATAGTTTTGGGAGTAGCAATGCCTTCATTCTTTATCTTCTCCACAATCCAATCCAGCTGAGATAGCATTTGTTTTTTTGGAACCTTGATAACACTGAACCGCAAATTGAGACGATTCGGGCTGACGAAAAACTTTGTGGGGTCTTTCAGGGCTAGGTTATGACAAATGACATTCTGGGTTTCTTGATCTGCTGTTCCAGTTAAAGCTAATAATGGGGTACCTGGAATAAAAACAACATGAATGAAGAAATAAAGGAAGAAAGACAATCTATCCAGTCGTGAATGGCTTATAAACACAACAAAAAAAGGACGTATGAGTATACCAAACTACCAGAAATTATGTGATAATGAAATTCTAACTACAGTACAATAGCTACAAAGGACTTCTGATTAATTTAAATGAATAGACCACTTGCTTTTGTCCATTGAATGTAATTTAATATGACAAATGCTTATACAAATAACAAAACTTTATTTTACTTGTCAATAAACATTAACATTTAAGACCAGGAGTATATTAAATAAATTGAAGAAACAAGATATATAAATTGCTTGCCTTTTTTGCACATTGACCTAAGAATTGCAAGCTTTCCATAAGCTTCTCTGAAAGCTTTCTTGTCCTTCGAATTCGATTATTTGCCTTTTATATCTCTACACAAAAAAGACGAAAAACGTCCCAATGTACCGATATGCGATATGAATACTTAGAAATACAGTACCAGATTGGCGTCAATGTCAGACTACATAACTAAACTTTTAGAAGAAGCGGTTTCAGAAACCCGGTCTTACCTTTTTCCAGTCCATGTCTCAATTGTATGAGACTCATTCACAACTATTGCTTCCACAGACTTGTGTAATTGTGAGCCATCATCCTTGAGCATATCAAGAAAATCTTTGTCTATACAATTTTCCGCGCTACAGTATATAAATTGCGGCGGAGATGTTGTGATTTGATGGATAGTTTCCTTTGAAAGCTCCATCGCAGAACAATTGAACGAAGATACCTCTAACACTTGATCGCATATAATGCTTTTCAGAGGAGAAACCACAAGCACACTGCTTTGAGCCGGAAGAGCCTCTAGTCTGTCTGTTCGACGAAACTACTACGTGCCAACAAATACACGATAAAAATTATACTTTCACCGAATCCTGTCGCAAAACAGCCAAAACACCATTTCCTTTTAATAGTTTCTTTACGGCTGTCTCTTTGCTCCGTCTTCAACACAAACTTACATGAAGAATTTCTATACGAATTTAGTATACTAAGCGCATTCTCAATATGAAAGTCAAACTCGACACTGTGCTCCAAAGCAAACGCCATGTTTGTCTAATTAAGTTGATATAATAATGAACTTATTAACAGCCGTTGGGTTTTTGGCCAATCACGTATTTTCAGTCCACCAGTGGCCTGGCAAACGAAATCATATAGAAACCCGGCAGACGGTTTTTCTCGCCCTCCCGCCTAACTTTTCTCGCCCTAATTTTCCCCGCCCGCAACCTCCCCTAAAAACCGTCTGCTACGCAGGCTAGGGCCCAGTGTGACAAATGAACTTTGGAATGTATTGGTCAGAGGACGCTTTCACCTGGTAGCATTGAATGGTGATTTCCAGAAAGCGTTTCTTCAGATTCGAGTGAGGGAACCCAATCGTGATGTTCTCCGCTTCCACTGGCAGACAGACGGACAGTCTGACGTTGAAATTTTGAGATTTGCTACAGTGCCTTTTGGTCAAGCTCTCACCCCAATCTCGCTGAGGGGGGAATTTTTGACATGCATTTGAGCACCTGGAAGAACCGAGAACCGGACATTGTGGCTAAACTTCGAGATGGACTGTACGTTGATGACTTGATCTCCGGATTTAACGTGGCGCAAGCTCGTGAGTTAAAATAACTCACGAGTTTTCGGCGTTTCGTTGCCCTGAATCCAATGTAAAGAGCTCGCCTGTCAAAGAAATCAGCATATTCGCGGATTTCACCCAATCAGATACCATTGAAATCTTTACCAAATGTTTGAAAATACACACAGATCAGCCAGAATACAAAAATTTGGACTATCGTTTAATATAGCATGGGAAAATCAACAAAATGTTCACAAAATTATCGCTCACTCATCCCCAAGCCAACGGCGCGGAGCGCCGTTCCGGGCGTAAACCCGAGGCGAGGGTACTAATTCCGCCCGGCTATTTACACCCGGGAAATCGAAAGCATTAGCGAAGTCTAAAGTTCATCAATGACCGCGGGCGTGGGTCACCAACGATGTTCGAGTCACTGAGCTCTACTTAATGTATCTGGAAATCGTGCTCCAATACCTCGTCATTCAAAAATGTGTGACGAAAAACATGGCGGATTTTTGCCAAATTTACGTCATTTTGACGTCACAATCGACCTAAATTTATGGTGAACACCAATGACCTTAAATACTAAAGTAAAGAAAAAAGTTATTCACACCCCCCTTTCAATTTGCTTAAAGCAGAAGGAGGTAAATTCAAATTTCGGTCGGAAATTTCTATATAGCGAGACATTTGCAACCATGCCAACTTTTTGTTCAATTCCTGGTTGCCAAAAATCTAATGAAAGAAAGGACCTGTCCTCACACGGGTAAGGCTCGTATAATCTCGTTTTTTTGTAATAATTTAACGCATGCTGTATTGCTGTATTGAATGCGTAAATTTGTGAATTCATGAAATTTATTGGCAAGCAACGTACAATACAATTTAGGTTAGTGAATCCTTGTATTTGACATTTTGTAACTTGGCTATTTATTGGTGTACTACAGTGCAAAAGCAGAACAACATTTAAAAATGTTGACAGGCTTGTGGAGCTGTTGTCGAGCAAGTATTTATTTTCATGCAAGCTGATGAATGTGATGCAGTGATGAAATCCAATCGATATCCTAACAGATAAATGCTATTTTAAAAAATTTCAAATGAGAATTTTAACAATATGATAAAGATACGACTGGCTTTAAATTAAATGTACAAAGCCTTTCACTCATTGTATTGTCTTTATTGTGGACTAAACCATGTGTTGTATAGTGTGGCATTGTTTATATTGTAAGTTATATGTATCGTATTGAACAGTGTAGTAACTAGACACTAGAAACAATTGTTCATTTAATTGAAAGCTTTCCAGGTGAAAAGAGATTCCCTGAATTGCACAGCATATGGGTGAAGAATATAAACAAACTTATGCCAGTGAAGTTTGTTCCTATGAAAAATAGTCGTTTGTGTTCAAAGCATTTTAGTGCTGATATGTTTGAGAAGGGTTACAGCCAGAGACCAGTGTTAAAGCCATATACTGTACCAACAATCTTTAATGATTGCTTTGGTCAGGTTGGTTGTGATCTTTACAGTTTATTATGAGTGTATCAGTACAATTGATGGTCATACTGTACATGAGGGGTAATTAATACAGAATTTTAACATTATTCACTAATTAATGCCTGACATAGGCCTACTGTAACTGCCAAAGATGTTGTCATGCAACCTCTTTTGCATGGGCCTTTTGATATTGGATAATTGGACAAAACATTAATTTTCATACAATCTATGAATCTAATAATAATTATATACAATATATATTAGATTATCTACAATATATTTAAATATTATATATCTACAATATATATTGTATTCTTACCTCTGACACCAGCTCAGTGTATGATGCAAAGAGCAAACTATTGTAGGCACACAATGGAAAATGATTGATACAAAAAAGTCCTTTCTCATGTTTGCCCAGTGAACAAGAGCATAAAAATAATTTATTATAATATATTAATTTTGTCTCGGTCGATTATATGCATGTATATCTCCCTTGTGTGTCAATTTAGTTAATATTGATATTCAATATCCAATAGCAACTGATAAATGTCATTTTTACAAAATCCCAATTATTGTGCAAATAACAATTCTGGCGGCCTGTTTGTCTCACACATGATCTGTATTTACCACATAACTTGACCATTTCACATTGATTCTCAAGTTGGATAGCATCAAGTAGTACTGTATTAAACTTAAACTAGAAAGTGAACAGCACAATACAATAAATATATATTTATTCCTTAGTTATTTCTGCTAATTACTTTAAGTTATTTGTACACGTTGTGGTCTGTTCAGCTAAGCCAAGATTGCTACATTTCCATTTACTTTGACCATTTGTGTTAGTGTACAAATTAGGCTAGCATAATTACTGTAGGTGCTGACCATCAAGTAGGGATTGATATGCATAGAATTGGTTGAGCAGTTTATTTAATTAAATTGGTGTTGTATGTGTTTTAAAATAAAGAATAAATTTTGTTGTGATTTGAAATTGAATATATTATTTATCATTATTACTAAATGTAATCATATAATTATCTTGGAAAATCTTTTTTTGAATAAAATATTTTTTTTAATAATTCTTTACTGTCGTTCCAATTGAAGTGTTCCTCAAGTATTGATTCAATACATTACCTCGGGCTGACCACCAATTCATTTGATTAAGTTCCTCAAGATATTCATACACTTCCTAGTATAATTGTAAACTTCCTGTTGAATAGTTTGAATGCACCAATCATCTTTGTTGTTTGTGCAACTAACCAATCATAAATAGAAAGGAAGTGACCAGAAATGATCAAATACTTGGAATTGGCTCTTTCACAGGAAGTGTATGAATATCTGGAGGAACTTGATCGATGAAATGAGATGCTTGTGTGATGTTACTCTGAGTGTATATCCACACCGGGCAGGCTTGAAAAATATGCCTGGCCACGGTGGGATTCGAACCTACGACCTTTGGAATACTAGCCCAATGCTCTGTCAACTGAGCTACGCGGTCAGGTCGATTCGAATCCCACTGTGGCCAGCCAGCCAGGCATATTTTTCAAGCTTGCTCGGTGTAGATATGCACTCAGAGTAACATCACACAAGCATCATATTCACCTGAGTACACTACACCAACACAAAAAATATCATGATTATTAGATTACACTGATATCGAAGGAAATAGACGACCGTGTAGCTCAGTTGGCAGAGCATTGGGCTAGTATTCCAAAGGTTGTAGGTTCGAATTCCACCGTGGCCAGGCATATTTTTCAAGCCTGCTCGGTGTGGATACACACTCAGAGTATCACACAAGCATCTTATTCACCTGAGTACATTACACCAAGTCACCAACACAGCAAATATCTTGATGGAATGAATTGGTCAGCCTGAGGTAATGTATTGAATCAATACTCGAGGAACACTTCAATTGGAACGACAGTAATGCCAATAAAAATAAGGTATGAAACGCGTAAAATGCAGATATCAAACATTGTAACTCGAGCATAAAAATGTGCATATTTGTTTTAAAAGGCAATTGTTCCTTGAATGTTCAATGAAATAGTGCCATCACCTTTTACAAGGAAGACCATTATAACGAAATACACTTGACTTTCTTCATTTCCACCCTGTACTTAGTACAGATATCCCATATTTTCTTGATAAATTCATACCTGAAAGCGGAATACATACAGGTGTAAAAAACTTTAATGGTGATATAAGTGCTTTTATATATTCCAAAGAGTTGCTTTTCCCCACAATTTACTAATAGAATAAACTGGTATTAAAATCTCTGTAAAAGCTAGAAGTACAGTATTCAAGGAAGCTCATGCTGCTGTCAGACTCAGATTGAGGACCTTTCTGGCCATACTGTCTATCTATCTTAGGTTAAGGAGTTTTGAATTATAGTTTCTGTGACTTCTGATAGTTTTTTGATAAATATAATTCTGAACAAACAATGTAATTATTTAACCCACAAAGTTTGAGCATGATCATTGTCTGAAAACCTAAGTATATTTCTTTTGTATTCCTCATTTTCCCCTGATATAATTTCTCATGCTTTTTCTCTTTTAGAATAACCTATATTATCTATCCTTGTTTATTGCAGAATTATCTGCCACAATGACGCAGTTGAAATTGTATTATTTTAATTTCAATTCTTCAATGAATAATTATTAACTACCAATCACCAATGAGTCATTCCAGAGAAGATAAACACTCCACAGAAAGAAATTGTGCGGTCTGAAGTGGGAAGGGGCAGAACCCAACTGTCGATAGTAGTAGAAGTATTAGGATGTCCAAAGGTGGGAGGAGGCTGAACCTCCAATCTCTTCCATCAGAGGTGTGGATATTTTCTTGAATCACCCAATCATTTTTAACTAACTGTATAATCAAGTTATTATGGTATAATTATCACTTTGTAGTCCATGAGCTGTGACATCACTTTGGCTGTTTGGCATTTTGATCTCTTTTCAATTTTCTTTTGGTAGCGATAACAGATTACTACTACAGATACTGTATTACTACATATTGTTACACCCAAATTAGATCATACATATCAATGTTAACTATCAATGTTATCACATTTTTGCTTCAGTTCTTATTTATTACTTTGATCCCTGTAATAGAAATGAGAAATAAAGTTACTTTGTTTATGATTGTTTTATTCTATGGTGTGAAACTGTTTCATGTACATTTCAAAATTAATTACAATGGGTGGATACTGTAGGTTCTGGCCTGTTAGCTCTACAGCTGTAGCTTGAAACTGTTAGCTCTGGTGCACCACTACTCTTGTATAAATCTGAATTAACCATTAAGTACCAGCACTCTCTCAAATTGATGAGTAAAATTATCTGCTGTTAGACAGAGTAAAATAATAAAGTAGGGCGCAATGTGACTCAATAGGTTAACTAGAAACATAGGCTAGTTAAAGGGACACTCCACCCCCAGAACAAGTGTCGCTTATATAAAAGCTTTATATGAGCCTACATTGAAATGAACATTCGTTCGCCTCAATTCTTTTTCTTTAGCGAGAAATATATCTATGTTTCAGTGTCTTTGTCGCCGCCATGTTTGTTGAATCGCGGGCGAATGCGGTCGGTCCTATGAGAGCTGTGACGTAAGAGTGTGATAGAAACAAATTTCATAATCAGAAGCAAGGATTCGCATATTATTCACTCTTCATTAAACTTTAGAGATTTCTTTTAAATAATTTTCAACGGAAGATCATTGCTTGGTTCCAGAGTGGCACGGAAAACTGTGGGAATCAGCCACAACAGAATCCCAAAGAAAAAGGTTTGCGACGAGCGTGGCTGGCGAGAAATCAGTATTTGCAGAGTAAAACCTACGCGATTTAGATATTAAATGCATCTGTTTATTCGGCGTCGGCGCATTTTATATGCCTGAATATTTCACAAGAACGCTAGAATTTGTGCGTTGCTTCCAACAAAAGCCAAAACTAAAACCAGACGCGGTGGCATCTATATTTCCGCGCCATAAGCCAAAGAAACCAAGAAACACAGGGCGAAGAAGAAATCAAATCGGCCCGACTTGAACGAGCCAGACAAGAGGTATTAAATTAAGCAAGCCATGAAAGCTTTATTTATATACAATGTATATCAATGATTTTGTAGTTCTCATACTGTGGCAGAATTAACTTTCTAGACATTAACATTTGTGCGTTAAAGGATACAAATCAAGCATTACAAACACTTCAATAACATGTTGTGTATATTTTTATTCCCTGCTGCCTACACAGTGCATGTATGTACACAGTACAGTATAAAATTGGGGTGTTTATGTGAGTCTTGTATATAGTATTTTCGCATGGAGGGTTTTGAAAATAGTGTTGGACCATGGTTGAGGCCTAGGAACATGTTTCTACTCACAGCATAAGCAATTCCCAGCTATCATGGAAAAGCATTTTTACAGTTTACATACAGTTGATAGTAACTTGACACTGTAAATATATGTACAGTAGCAAATTTTCACACGCAACATATTAATAAAAACGTTATTAAATGTTTTAATGCTTTATTGGTATCTTTTAACGTACAAATGTCTAGAAAGTAAATTCTTCCACAGTATGAAAACTACAAAATCATTGATATACATTGTAGAAATAAAGCTTTCATGACTTGCTTAGTTAATACCTTTTGTCTGGTTTGTTCAAGCAAGGCGAATATGATTTCTTCTTCACCCTGTGTTTCTGGGTTTCTTGACTAATTGGCTTATGGCGCGGAAATATAGATGCCATCGCGTCTGGTTTTAGCTTTGGCTTTTGTTGGAAGCAACGCACAAATTCTAGCGTTCTTGCGAAGTATTCAGGCATAAATGCGCCGACGCCGAATAAACAGATGAATGTAATATCTAAATCGCGTAGGTTTTACTCTGCAAATAATTTCTCGCCAGCCACGCTCGTCGCAAACCTTTTTCTTTGGGATTCTGTTGTGGCTGATTCCCACAGTTTTCCGTGCCACTCTGGAACCAAGCAATGATCTTCCGTTGAAAATTATTTAAAAGAAATCTCTAAAGTTTAATAAAGAGTGAATAATATGCGAATCCTTGCTGCAATCTGATTATGAAATTTGTTTCTATCACACACTTACGTCACGGCACTCATAGGACCACCCGCGGATTCAACAAACATGGCGGCGATAATGGACCAAAAATCAGTGAAACAAAGTTAAATTTCTCGCAAACGAAAAAGAATTGAGGCGAACAAATATTCATTCCAAGGTAGGCTCATATAAAACTTTCTTATGAGCGACACTTGTTCTGGGGGTGGAGTGTCCCTTTAACCTATTAACCGCCAGCACTCTCCGCTTGACGAATAAAATCATCTGGCGTCAGACAGAGTAAAATAATAAAATAGGGCGCAATGCGACTCAATAGGTTAACCTCTAGGGGACCTAAATAAATATGGCTTTCTTGTCTAAACATAAATGGGTCGTTCCAGAAAAGATTCATACTCCCCCCATGGAGGAACAATAGTAATAGTAAATGATAATAGTTTCTGATAATAGTAAATGTATTAAGACATCCGAAGGGGGGTCAACTTTCTATTTCCTCTGTGGGGGTGGTATGGATGTTTTCTGGAATAACCCAATCCACACGCCCATGATGGTATGAGGTATTTTCTGAGTGAAGGAGGTTCTTTGTTTGGAGATTTTTATGAGACTTATAGAGGTTGACCCATACTAGCACTCAAGGTAATGCCAATGCAAGAATGATATAAGTATAAATCATACAAATTTGCATGGGTATGCACAAGTCGATGATAGCTCGATGCTGACTGAAATGTAGTGCACAACCCCACAAAAAAACCTAACTACACAGCCAGTTGGTAAATGCTGATATAAAACCTACCAAGTAGCAAGTAGCAAGACTAGCAGTTTATAATATTTGTGAAGGATACAATACAGCTTGTTTATACTGTATATAATCCAGTGCTAACTGCTCTTTTATATAAAACAAAAGCAAACTACAGATTGCATGAGCTGCTGTTTTTAAACTAATAAACTGGCACTAAAAACAAAAGCCAGTGCCTGAAACTAGAAACAAAATGTATGTACACAATGTATAAATAACCATGTACAACGTTTTTTTATGTCTGCTCCAGAAATATTGGTGTAAATATAAAATATGAGTGTTTGACAAATATATATTTATTCCTCGATTTTATGCGCATATCGGCCCCTGACTTTGCCAATCTAGAATTAGTCGAATAAAAAGTAAAAACTTAAAATTTTCACAAATCTTACCTTTCATAAGAAATATTCGTCCCTTTAAATTCTTTACAGCGAATTTTTGCATCCACAAGCCGAGAAAAACGGCATGATTTTGTCTCGAAAACATAAAATATTTGTGCAAAAACAGGGGACGAAGGTCTTTGTCGGATGCTTAGGATCGCGGTTGGTCAGTGGTAATTGCCATGAGCCGGAGGAACCATATGGCGTCAGCAAACATGAAAATCCGCCATGTTTTTTGCGACACTTTTTTGACTGACGAGAGATAGGAGCACCTCCTCCAGTAATTTAGTAAAGCTCAGTGGTGTTGGGTGAGTGGTCATCCTCACTGATCTCAAAACTATGGCGGACTGTCATAAATAGCGAACACTGATTGGTCAAATTTAAAATTTGTTGTTGTATGACAAATGACGACTTCAACTGAAAGATACTTTGTGAAAATATTTTGTTATTTTGTACTACAGTATTTTGTACGTTTGCAAAATATTTTGACAGCTTTAAAAGCAATTTGTTGTATAAAAGGTTTAATAAACCAATTACGGTATTAAATACCAATTGAAAATATATTATGGAGCCAAACGAAAAGCGACAAGAAAACGACAAGAAAGCCGAGCGTCTAGCGAAAAGAAGGGAGCGAAGACGACAACGTTTGCTCGAGGAGACTGCTGAGAAAAGAGAAGCTCGCTTGGCAAAACAAAGAGAAACACGAAAAAAAAGACTGCTGAAGCAAAAGGTAAGCAAAGGGAGTGTAAGAGAGTTTATAAGCAACAGAAAAAAGCTGCGGAAAGTGCCGAGGAAAGAGAAGCTCGCTTGGCAAAACAAAGAGTAGCATGGAAAAAAAAGACTGCTGAAGCGAAAGGTAAACAAAATGAGTATAAGAGAGTCTATAGGCAACAGAAACAGGCTGGACAAAGTGCAGAGGAAAGAGAAACTCGCTTAGCAAAACGAAGAGAAGCGCGGCAAGAAAGGACTCAAGAAGTTAAAGGTAAGCGAAATGAGTATAAGAGAGTGTATGATTTAGATAAAAAGCAGAATGAGACTGAAGAACAATGAACAAACAGGCTACAATTTGAGAGAAAGCAAGACCAAGCAACCGAAACAGTTGATGAACGAGCAAGAATACTTGAAATACTACAAGCACTTTTTCACACAGGAAGTTCAAATGAAAATGAACAAGAATCACATGAGCAGTTGAGTATGTCTGTTGATCCAACTGTAGATATATCTGTTCCTAAAGCAGACGAGGATAGTGAGTCTGTACATGAAGCAGAGGGGCCAAGGGTGAGTAGAAATGAATATTTACATGAGGGTGGTTGGCAAAATGTTGACAACCTTCTGCATGAGCTAGAGTTTGTACAAAATGAAATGCACAGTTTTCATTTAGATCAAGAACATTTAGAGCATCGACAATGTACAATGTGTAAAGAAGCTTGGCCGACACGCCAAAACTTGGCATCAGAAGTATACATTTGTTACCGGTGCAAGAGAGACAAGAAATCACCCAAGAAATTTAGTGTGGAGAATGGCATGGACCCAGGAACAGTTCCTGAACAATTGAGAGGTTTGACCAGGTAGAAGAAATGTTAATTTCAAGGGTTTGTCCCATTATGAGAGTGTATAGAAAACATGGGGGTCAGAGGGGGTATAAAGGACATGTACTTAACTTACCTCAAGATATTCAAAGTTTCTTGAATAGGTTGCCTTCTCGTGTGGTAGACTTGCCTGTTTTGATTGTGCGAAGACATGGTGCAGAAGACACACATCGAGACTTTACTGTGCGTCGACACAAAGTTCTCGAGGCTGTGTTAATGGTTAAAGACAAACAATCCGTTCTTTAAAGATATCGAAATTGATAGAGATGTCATCCAAAGTTTACCAGAAAATGGTATTCCCGATGAGCTAAGGTATGTCATTGATGAAAATGAGCTTTCAGATCA
The DNA here is from genome assembly GCA_902702795.2 of Paramuricea clavata. Classification (NCBI taxonomy): domain Eukaryota; kingdom Metazoa; phylum Cnidaria; class Anthozoa; order Malacalcyonacea; family Plexauridae; genus Paramuricea; species Paramuricea clavata. The sequence continues at coordinate 33,090 of CACRXK020000887.1, forward strand.
TGTTGAAATGGAGGGGCCTCCCCAAGACCCAGTAACGAGTGCTAATGCAAGTGTGGAAGAGTTAGTTTTAGGAAGTGGCAGTACATCGTTTATTCCTATGCGTCAAAGACAGAGAAAGGAAGGTGCGGCTATCCAAGACGCAGTAAATGAGGTTGATCCGTTAAACTGGCCATCTACTGAAGGTAATCTCGTTAATGAATTTAAAACAGATGGTTTAGCTACTATGGCCTTTCCTACATTGTTTCCTTATGGGAAGGGTGACCCAACAAATAGGGCAAGACAACATGGTATAACGTTAACCGAAGGTTTCAAACATTTAATGAAGTTTGCAGAGAGGCTTGCAGATGGTAAGTTATTGAAGTAAGTAAGATGATAAAAATTGTCTGTGTCCTCATTACAGAATGATGATCAAGTCTGTTCGGCCTTCAAGAAAGCAATGATCCGAGTTGCTGGGGATAGAGATATGGCAGCACAAGAAACTGCGCATATGTTACTTAGTCTACCACTGGTTGGCTGCACATTTAGTTTTGTTACTATTTCTTTAGATAACAGCAGGAAGGTTAATATTGATGCAGAAAATTAAGGCGATGAGGTACTTCAAAAATCTGCGCTACAAGAATATGCAGAACCTACAAAATTGAAGAGTAGGTATACAGGCTTGTCTCAGCTAAATCTGATGCAATATGTGTCACAGTACACGAAAGTCCGAGGTGAGTTGACAAAACGAGCGAATCCGTACATTGTCAGGACATTTCCAAAGATTTCCGCTAATCCTGCTGGTCCTGATTTTGGAAAATACTGCAAATATCAACTAATAAAGTTTAAACCATGGGAGGGTCAATCGTCAAATGCTTGGAACAACGAGGATGAAAGTGATAAAATGTTTATTAATGCATATGAAGTTTTTCTTATGACAGATGAATTTGCAGAAGAAAATGTGTTTAGATATTCCGATGAAACACACAGAGTTCATGATGCACAATGTGGTCAAACCTTTGAAAACGATCCAAGTGACAATCAAGATGATGACGACGAAAGTGAAGTTGACCCTCGTGACGAGGAGGAAGTCGATGATTGGATGTTGTTATGCAGAATTAACCAAGATTATGGTGAAGCAGGTAATCGGATGTCAGACAATGAAGCAGTGGACTGGTTTGAAACGGTAAGAGCTGTGCCTAGAGATTTGTTAAGGGAATCTCCAGGATGGATCTATAGTCAGAGAAAGAAGACGGAAGAACATGGTCAGCAATTTCGAGAAGATGATCAACAATGTGTAATTGATCCGGACACCCTGAATGAAAAACAACGCCTTGCTTACAACATCGTCACATCTCAGAATGGTGATAATGCTGAGCCTGTTTATATGATTGTGTGTGGAACAGCTGGCACAGGTAAGACATACTTAATAAGTGCAACGAAACAAGTATTAGCCGCTCAGTGTGTTGTTACAGCAACTACTGGGATTGCAGCCTTTAGTATTAATGGTCAAACATTACATTCTGCTGCTCAACTTCCTATCCGTGAATATAGGGATTTGCAGGGTGACTCACTACAGCGGTTACAGCTGAGACTAGAAAGTAAAAGATTTCTGATTATTGATGACATGTCAATGATTGGACATAAAATGCTATCATGGCTTGACAATAGATTACGTGCTGGTACTGGAAAGCAAGATATCCCTTTTGGTGGTATGTCAGTAATTCTAATGGGTGATTTTGGTCAATTACCACCTGTTGGTGATAAGCCAATGTATGTTTCAGGTAATGGAACAGTAGTAAGTGACCATGGGCATAGTCTGTATCTGATGTTTGAATCTGTCATTATTTTAGATCCATTCTCGTCCCCAGAGCCATTTTCACTCGGTCACTCGTTGAAAATTAGGCTCTGGGATAGACGACTAAAGGAAGAGATCTGATTGGCTTCTCAGAGAACTGCTATTTCGCAGAAGTTTAGCAGTTTTCGCTGGGCAAAATTATTCTATCAACATATGTCAACACAAATACTTCGTTTCTTCTTAATACTTCACTGTGAAAATTCTTACGGGTGCTAAAGTGTGCCAATTCAAGAGCATGCGCTTTAGAAACTACTGCAAGTTTTTTTGCACTTCCGGTTCCGTGTGTCCCAGGGCCTAAGGAGGACGCACGCGGCCGAGAGGCCCTGGGGACGAGGATGTTTTAGATCAAGTTATGCGTCAGGCTGGTGAGGACCCCGAGGCAGTTGCTTTTAGAGCCTTGCTGATGAGAATGCGAAATTGAGTGATAGAGGAGGACTGGAAACTATTGTTGGAGCATTCAACAACAAGTGTACCAATGGATCAATTCGCTGATGCCATCCGACTGTACTTTGACCAGAAAAGTGTTGCTGAATACAATTATCTGAAGCTATTGCAGCTTGGACAACCTGTTGCTAAAATTCAGGCAAAGCACTCTGGTCATGGTGCCAGTGCGGCCACCTCGGACGAAGCTGGTGGATTGGACGCTGTTCTGTTTTTATCAACAAAAGCAGAAGTAATGCTCACTTGCAACGTGTGGGCTGAAGTTGGTCTCTGCAATGGCTCATTTGGCACTATCGAGCAGATTTGGTTTGCAGAGAATATGGGTCCACCAAACCTGCCAATAGCAGTATTGGTACACTTCCATAGTTACTCTGGTCCTGCATTCCTAGATACATGTTCTAAATGTATACCTGTGCCCCCCAAAGTGTTTGAATGGATGGATGATGGAAAGTACTTGTCAAGGCAACAAGTGCCATTGCGGTTAAGGTATGCAATGACTATTCATAAGTCACAAGGACAGACACTAACAAAAGCTGTTGTTGATTTAGGTAAAGGAGAGAAAGTTGCTGGATGCACATTTGTAGCTACATCGCGGGTAAGATCGATTCATGATATTGTGTTTGAATCTATGACATTTGATCGCCTGAAAGTAATTGGTAGGAGTAAAAATATGCAAAAACGACTCAAAGCTGAAGAGCGACTTAAAGTGCTTGCGGAGAAAACTGTCCAAACATATAGTACAAGTTGGTCATGAGTTGTCATTCAATAGTTGTGGTGTTTGAGCACCAGTATACTGGGCACATATAGTGTGCTTTCGAGGTTATTTCGCCTGTTACTAGGCACAATTTTAGAGGTGTAGTACACCAGCTTCAAATCATACCATGTTCAAAATTATGCCATAAATATCTGTGCCTCTATTATTGTGTTTTTGAGGAAGGCATTCATGCAAGGAGTTTGTCATTGCCTGTTACCTAGACATAATATCTATATTATGTTTCTGAGGTTGGCTCTAATGATATGACATATACTGTACGTACAGTATGGTAATGTAATGTAATGTAATGTAATGTAATGTAATGTAATGTAATGTAATGTAATGTAATGTAATGTAATGTAATGTAATGTAATGTAATGTAATGATTTATTTAGAGTCGTATGCACAGGATGCGGTTACCCAATCATCCGAGCCGGAGGCTCATGTAAAAAGTGCACGACATACTATAATACTATAAATACATATGTACATTATAAACATTAAGTTATTAAAAGGTAAACGAGACTAATAAGATACAAATCTAAGAAATTATATACAAGACTGGCACTGACATCCTATAAATTCGCAATGTTTTAGATGTAACTTAAATTCTGCTAATGTCGATGCAGATTTTGCAGGGAGCGGTAAATTGTTCCATACATGCCCTACAATAAGGCTATAGGAATTATGCAAGTAACGGCTATTGTTTCTATCCTGTTCAACATTAAGTCCATTATGTCTCAGGTTATAGGTAGATTTACGTCTTTTAAAAAAGTCAGATATATATACAGGACCTTCATTTCTAAAACTCTTGAAGAATAAAATTAAAGATTGTTCAAGTCTCCTACGTTGGAGTGATCGCATTGATGCTAGTTCTAAAAGTTCGTCATAGGTGATATTGCTACCCAGGTTCATTACAGTTCTTAGACCGTAGCAATTGGCTTTCTCAAGTTTCTTGCCCAATGTTTTGTTCACTCCAATAAGTAGTTGAGAACAGTATTCCATATTAGGTATGTAACTCCTGGTTGCCAAATACAAGAGTCACAGGGGGTTGAATGGTTGATATAGGCACAAATGAATATTCGAACTCAACAAATAGCAAATCGATGTACAATGGTTAACAAATTTAATATTCAACAAAATCAACGGCCTTTGTACAAGTCACGCAACGTATTGTAGCCAAGTAGAAATTCAATACGGGTAGCAAATTGTACAATAAACACGATGTGGGACTTGTAGGTTAGGCGCAGTCGTAGATTTGTAGGACAAATTGTAGATAAGTTGTAGCACAAATTGTAGCGTAAATTGTAGCATGAATAGATTGTAGCATAGATAGATTGTAGCATAGATTGTAGGTTCGAACTGAAACATGACAATAAAATAAACTACTTAACTATGTTACTTAATGCATGCGAAAACTAACACACAAATGTCATTGACTAACAAAACTAACAAGCATATACAATACTGTAAAACTTACGTACTTTGGTTTACACTTGTACCAAACGAGTAGCGATGAATTCAATAGCAGTTCTTCGTACAAATACGTAGAAATGTCCCTTTCAGTTTAAATAGCTTGTAGCAATTACACGTCCTTACTCTGACGCAGTCACAACTTTTCTAACTCACGCTATCTAGTCTATTAGGAACATATGGTATAGCCGTTTCCGTCCTGGTATCAATCAAATTAACTATATTATTAACTAAAACATAATGAACTATTTATGAAGGACAATGAACTAATTTTAAGTAAGCGTTTCAAACCAACAAGGTAAAACATACGCTTTGTACAAACTTGTTATAATATTTATCGGAACCATTCTCTTAAGGCGTCGTAGGGCAGCAATCATTCCATAGGATTTCTTTAATATCTCGTCAATATGCTGCTTGAAATCTAAATTTCTGTCCAGTGTCACTCCAAGTGTTCTCAAAGATTCGTGAATTTCTAATGCTGGTTGTCAATTTTAAGGTTGTACAAATAGTCAGATTTCCCTAAGATCATTGCTTTTGTTTTGCCATTGTTGATTTGCAAGAAGTTTTCTTTGAACCAATAGGATAATTTCTGTAGATCACGGTTAAGCGAGTACTCTAATATGGCAGGACAGGTATCAGATGAGTACTGGGTAGTGTCATCTGCATAAAGACGGAGTGATGTGTTGTCGACATACCAGTTAAGATCATTGATGAAAACATTAAATAGTAAGGGTCCCAATAAGCTCCCTTGAGGGACACCACATTTTAAGGTCAGCCAATCTGAGAAGACTCCATTACATTTCACCCTCTGGCTTCGTTTAAATAAATAAGATTTCATTAACATCAACGCATTGTCCTGCAGACCGTAAGCCTTTAGCTTCGCAATCAACAAATTGTGGCATATGGAGTCAAATGCTTTCGACAAATCGATTGCCACAACACCTACATCCTTCTTTTGATCAAGAGCTTTTCTAAAGTCGCCTGTCAGCTTAATAAGTGCCGTTGCACACGAATGATCACGAAGAAAACCCGACATGTTATTTGAAAAGATTGGAGAGAAATGTTTGTATAGTATAACTGATCGGATTAAGTTTCTCAAAAAGCTTTGGAATGCATGATAAGATGGTGATCGGTCTATAATTTGTTTTAATGACAACGTCATCTTTTTTGTGAACATGCAGGGGTGACATCTCCTTGTTTCCATGCATTCGGCCAGGTACTTTTATCAATACAATAATTAAATAAATTAGTGAGTGGCAAGGCAATTGCAGGAGCTGAGGCTTTAAGTAACTTTGGTTGATAACCGTCAGGCCCACTAGCTTTCTTTTCATCCATGTTAATTTGCTGGAATGAGAAATACAAATCATGACATTGTTCCTTGATTGCCCGTACACTAATATAATTCTCAAAATCTTGTTCAGTCAAGTTTAAGATTGTTTCTTCAACAGATGGGGTCGTAAAATAGTTATTGAATACTGAGCTAGGATCTGTAATCATTAACCCATTCTCAATAAGTTGTATTGTCGATCCGTCATTGTTAGATTTATTGGTTGGTAAAAGTGGTTTCATTTTTTTCCAAAATAAACCAGTTGACGAGTTCGGCGTTGAAGTTGCTTCTAAACAAAATTGCTTGACTGCTTTTCTTTTCATGTTTGTGACCAAATTACGCTGGGTTTTATACTTAACCCAGTTTTCTTCTGAGGAGATTTTTCTAAACTTCCTATATAAACGGTTTCTTAGTCGAATTTGGTTTTGGATGTCTGCATTAATCCAGGGTAATTGATTACTTCTCAGTCGGACCTGCTTCACTGGAGCATGATTGTCAAGCACTTGCTTAAACAATGATGACCAGTGAGGCCAAACATCATCTACATCATCATACACGTAGGAACTGTCCCATGGTACATTCTTGAGATCCGAGATAAAAGCAGACCGATCAAAGTTGTTAATGACCGAAATTCAATTAGCCTTATATATATATATATAAATATCACTAGCCTCCCAAAAGACTTCATTTATATAAAACTTCAAGTTGGAAACAAAATTTATTAAACTTCAAACAAATACATAATACGTTTCGGGGCACAGCCCCTTCGTCAGAAGTTTAATACATATAATACATATATATATATATATATATATATATATATATATATATATATATATATATATATATATATATATATATATATATATATATATATATATATATAATTTCGCTTACCTCAAAATTCCGCAACAGTCTGTTTCATCAGTAAAGAATCATCAAGCGGTATTATACAGTCTGTTTCATCAGTAAAAAATCATCAGGCAACAGTCTGTTTCATCATATAAAGAATCATCATACCGCCTGATGATTCTTTACTGATGAAACAGACTGTTGCGGAATTTTGAGGTAAGCGAAATTCTACATTTGCTCTATCTTTATGATATTGAGCACTCTTTGCGTATATATATATATATATATATATATATATATATATATATATATATATATATATATATATATATATATATATATATATATATATATATATATAGCTTAAAATTTTGGTTTACGAAACACAAACAGTGCTCAATACCATATAGATAGAGCGTAATATAGTTTTTCGTTTTACCTCAAAAAACCACAACAGTCTGTTTCATCCGTATAGGAATCATCAGGTGGTTATATATATATATATACTACTGTAGTATGTACTAATTTATACTAATTTATTTAATCATGTACACTTTCAACTAATCAAGTTATTATTTCATTTCGGTAGATGAGAAACATCATCCAGATTGCAATAGTACAGATTTTGAGAGAATATAAGAACTCAATAATCAATATAGTAACTCTGTTATGTAATTCCTGCCAATCCAGTTATTTTTTTTTATTTCAGTGAATGCATGAGCAACATATACACAATCCTAATGGTATGGATCTTGATAGTACTTCAATAGTACTGTACAGTAGCTCTGTTCTGTAATTCCAAACTAATCAAGTTATAATTTCATTTCAGTAGATGAGCAACATCATCCAGATGGCAATGGTACGGATCTCGAGAGTACTTCAAACGTAAAGTTCTGTTGTGTAATTCCAACTAATCCAGTTACTATTTCATTTCAGTGAATGACCAACATAGACGGAGACGAAATCCTAATTGTAATTAAATACCGAATATTGAGAATTATACGGTGCTCTCTGACCAATCAGGAACGAGAATACATACTAAATGTGTAATAAAAGATTTTAAAAGTTTTTTGCTTCCTTGCACAAGCATTATGACGCAAAATGCAGCCACAATTAGTTATAGCAGTTTTCGGATGACGTCCGTGTTAACAAAAACGTCGCTTGGTTAAGCTTACTAAAGTTAATCAATAAGCCGGTCGACCAATTCATTTTGAAAAAAAAATTACCAATAATATACAGATATACTACAGTTACCGAGCGTTCTTTCAATTGGCTAATTTACCGACTGATTCACTGAAAAGATGGCGGCTTCAAGAAGTGCATAGTAAAGTGGTTTGTGTTTAATGTATAGACCACATGCATGCAGTAAGACTTTTTATAATGATTTTACAACATAAATCTGGTCAATTTTGCGCAATAACATAATGAGAAATTCGACGTTTCGAGCGAAGGTCCTTTGAATTGCTCCATATATTTTTCAGGTAGCTGCACTACCAACGAAATTAAAGCTAATTTGTTATTATTTCCACTATATTTACCTACACTGGCACAGACTGTTCAACATTTTGCGCAACTGCTAACATCTTGCAAGCAATACACCTTTTCAATAATTGCGTCATGAGAACGTTCTTGGCCCCGGAGCCTCATTTCCATGAATGATGAGCCAATCGCCTTCCGTCGTCATTCACGAGAGCGAGGCTCCCAGGTCAAGAAGGTATTCATGACGTAATTGTCGAAAAGGTGTATTCAAGGGCGATGCAATAATGTGGCACCGTATTTAACAGAATATCAATGTTTAAAATACTTTATTGTATAACATTTAAATTCAAGTTACTATAATATTTATGTTTTATTTACTACAGAATACTAAACTGCATGGCTATAAATTCAACTCCAAACGTTCAACTTCAAATCATCAAATGAATTTTCATCGATTATATGTATAATAAATCTGTTCAATTAATTGACATTTTAATCATATCGCAACAACTGGCATGGTACAGACACAGTTGTTTATTGCATTGAAGACAATTAGTTGTGGTTCTAGTTTACAGCAAAAGGATTAAAGGTATTACGATACTGGCCAAACAAAACTTGATCACAATCGAACCCATGAATTTGAACACGGGAGACGCTGAGCAGGGGGGAATATCCTTTTGCTCGCTTCTTCTTCTTCTGAATCTTTCACCCACGGCTATCCTCACTTTCTCATGGTTTGACAAACTCATTAAAAACGCCCTACGGACAATCCTGCTTGTCAGATTCCGGAGGTCGTCATCAGCAACAAGCACTTGAGCGTACGTGGTACTAGTGCGTCCGGCTCGAATGACATTTCGTTGTATTTGAATGTTGTAATAACCCCTGCCGTCTAATGTGAAAGTGCCTTGCATGTCCATTCGAAAATTCCCACTCCAATTGAGAAAGTTACTGGTAGCACGCCCGGGTATTAGGTCGACACGAAAGGTTGCGACGAGCCTCTGTATTTCACTTCGGGACTCGCTGCTTACATCACGTACGATGTTTGCAGCAGTTGAATGGAAAATCACGCGCCTGTTATTTTTTGTGTTGCCAAATACGCATACGGAGTCACGGTCTGCCCGGATTATCCGACTTTTCGTGTCTACGTTGAGATATTCGCGTGTACCGCCTTCGACTACTCCGCAGAAGTCCCAGGTAAATACACCCGTATAACACCAATGATAACCCATTCCATGTTGGCCGCAATGCTGGTTGTCTCGGCATGGTACATTAATACAGGTAAAATCCGGGATAGGTGAACAATAGTCCCAGCCTTCGTTTGTGTTACACCAGTAGTAATCCTTTCCCCTGGTAGCGCACTGGTCAATACACCGAGTACCGTAATGGGAGGTGAAATGAGATGTATTGTTGTACAGCTGTCCGGATGTCTGCTTGAAACACGCGATGATCAACATAAGGGAACACAACCGTACCATTCCTCTGACAAGCATCTTCAAAGGTAGTAAATAATAACGTATACTAAAAAACAATTAAACAATAATTTAAATGTTGCATTGTTAAGACCCAACAGAGCGAATCAAACATCCCTTTCCAATAATTAATTCGGAGCAGTGAGCTCTATATAGTAACTGCAGTAATTTCGATTCGCATAATTCTATTTTGCTCTAACAGTTCCGCAAAACCGTTAATCATCGAGTATAGTGTTATCACAACATGCTCTCTTATTAACCGTCCACCAATTAGGGCGAGGCGCCAATTTCCCGGTTAGGTTCATGGAGTTAGGGTCTGGGTGTGGAGTGAGAGACAGGTACTCGGAACAAATAGAAAACGAGTCGAGTGTGTTTACAGTGATCATGATAATGACACGGTGAAATGTTGGGAAAACTCGAATAAAGAAGCGTATAACACAGGAGGCGTACGTAGATTTTACACGATTCTTGAGTATTCTACCAATATTCCCCGAGTGCGTTATCACACCATAAACGCGCGAGACAAGTTTTCCCATTTCTTTTCTTATAATTATACTGTATATTGCATGGCTAAAAAGCAGAGATGAAGCGGAAAGAAAACACAGAAAAAGCAAGGCAGGTCACAGACCATTACTGCATCACGCGCATTAACCAATCAAATTGTCTGTTATATCCCACTTATATTATAAGATAATACATTACATGCAGAAAATAAGGGACTGCGCTGGTATTTGCTTGTTGCCAACTGCCAAGACTGCATGGTTACCAATGACTGACTATATGGTCTTAGCGGGCGCATGTATACACAGCGTACCCTGATTTTTAGAAAAAGTTTGTTTATTTTAGAATTGAATAGTTACCCTGAGGAAACACGATACTTTGTTTTCTGTTTAAACAAAATGCCATCATACAGCTTGTTAAACGCTTGCATGGGCTTACATAAACACAATCAGTCCCCAAATATTTCACTTAGAAATAGGAACACGACTGCGCAAACAAGACACTGACATTCATTAAAATATTTGCGCTATCGTGGGAAAATAGTCCGCAATGACATGGATCTATGCACAAGGAAACGTTACCGCACAAATAGTCAATGGTGTAACGGAGAAAGAGGGGGGGGGGGGGGGGGGGGGGGGGGCGTGGCTGATGGGGCGCCTAACTGTCGGGGGCCATTAGTTTTTTAACTAACGCCACTGCAAATAGTGGACATTGACGTGCAAAATATGCTTGTTGAAGTGAAGCAAAAAGCTTTACTACTGAATGTAAACATGCTATGTTTCACAGAATGAATAAAATGCCTCTTGTTTGGATTTTGGTTAAATGTTGGTTCGAGACTGTTGACGAGACTAAAACCATTAGGCGTTTGCAAGAGATATACTCTATGTTGGAACTCTTCGATAAGTTCTTGATACAAATTAAACAAAAATAAAACACCACATTCCCACAAATATATTCTCGCCGGCCTCAGTGTGAAATAACCTATTAAACGATCGGTTTAGAATCGTCTGGTCTTGATGATTGCTATCATCAAGGTACATGCATCGGTTTAGTCAAGTACGAGTTAGATTTGACAGCTTTATCAGGAAATCATGATTACTTTACAACAAACACACAATTTGTATAACAACGGATAGTCGCCAAACGGGAAAGCAGCGAACTGGTCGTAAGAACCCATGCAAGGCTACCTTCCAATTAATTTACACATGGTGGTATTTTTGTCTTCATAGACATAGCATGAACCGAACTGAAGATATGAACCTGTAAGTCATCTAGGAGCTCAATGCTTGCATTGGCCCGGATAGTATGGCCTAAATCCAGTATTATTTAAAACTTCACCACGAATACAATATTCTAACCCAATATTAACGATTGCTGACGTTATATGTTAAACGATTTAAAAATATCTGACAATTGCGCTTGTTTCAAACATGTTCCGATTGCGCAAATTTTATTTCTTCCGCAATCCTCAAAGCTTTTTGTTTACCGACGTGTGGTTAATACTAGTTCAATCTTGTACTTTAATCTACTACAATATTACCACTTCAATCAACTTCAGTACACTACAGCAATCTACAATTTACAATCTACTTCAATATATTCTACTTAAGCTTCAAGTTACCTCGTTGCCTGTAATTCGTCTTTCACCTGCAATTCGCTTGGTTTCTTTCGTTTCTTTGAAAACTGAAATACACTTCGACGCTATCCTTGTTGACTCACGGATGTTGCTTGGTCGTTTTGGTTACCAGTTAAACAATGGGAAATGACCAGCCTGCTTTGCGCGCACTGTTTGCCTGCGAATCGGGCCTTTGAGAACCGGAAATCACACGCGTTCGTTGTTCTTTTAATTTGGCAAAAGAAGCACGACAAATGGCAAAATTTGCCCGGTGCCCGTTCGCAAAAACAACTGTAAACTGCTCTAATTCGCGCGCTATAGATCTTTGTATCAATTTCGTTTGATCTCATGCGTGAGTAGGCCTCAACGGGCTTTGACTTTTGTATATATTGCCGCTAACCTTCTCAACAGTCTACGTTTATCTAGGAAAAACAACATCCTGGTCATATGATCCCGTATTTGCTTTTTTATAGGTTAACCTAACTCGTGTCTCAAAAAAGTGATTTCCGTCATTGGCTGTTAAAAAACGGCAATTATTCTGACATCATTGAGACTGTCAATAATGAGGATTCCTGTCGTTTTTACCACTCTTACCTTTTGACATTATATTATAAGACTATCTCATACTTTTCGGCAAAACATATAACGGCACACAATTCGGCACTCTGCGTAGCTGGTGATTTTATGGTATGGGGGGGGGGGGTGGGGGTTACTCATGGATCAGCGTTTGCCGTCGCGTAAAAGACCTAATTGTATTTAAATTGGAGAAAACTGCAAAAATGCTGTGGCAACATAATCATTATATCACGTTTCGCTCGTTACTCTGGTTTAAATAAATGATTACAAAGCCCAGTCGAATCGTAATTAAGACCCAACGTTTCGACACTCCACTGTCTAGTGTCTTCATCAGGGGTGATCTAAAATTGCAATCGTGGCTTCTTAAATACCCAAGGGATGACGTCACCTGCCAATGAGATGCATGCATTCCTGTGGCAAATAGGCACCGTCAGGGCCGTTGCGAAGGGATATGGATTGGGGTCGAAGGTCAAATTGCCGAGTGACGCTAGTTGAATTTGCCGAGTTTTTCAAAAGTTTGTAAAGGTTAGATATAGGTAATGAGAATCGTATTGGTGTGCTAGCAACTGAGGGAGACCAATATGGCTCTTGTTTTGAAATGGATGCCTGTTCGTGGGTTGTTGCTAAAAAGGAATCGGGTTGCTTTATATATAAAATATGACATTCTAAGTACAAACAATTATAAGGTCACGAAATCGAAACACACAATTGCAATAACTGCAACCACAGCTCAATGATGAGCACTATTTTATTTTCGTGCGTTTGTTTTCAGATAGGAGTATTATTTTAATTTATTTATATTAAACATATAAAGCTGAAAAAAATTTAAATTTAACATAATTTATACTGTGTTTTCATAAGTTCTAAATCGAGACTGAAACTATGTGCACACGGGTCACGTTTTTGAGCGTTTTTGCAATGGCGTTTTCAAATTTAGCGTTTAGGCGCCTTGTTCACATTCATCGTTTTTCTCGCAACATTTTCCGACAAAGCACTAGTTTTTATAGTCTTCGTTTCCAAATTCAAACACGGACTCATTTTCGCCTTCTACTCTTCTGTTTGCACAATAACAAAGTGCCAAAACGACCAAACGTTTCAGACATAGAGAACGAATCTTTGGCATCGTTTTCACTATTTGAAAGTTTTTGCTTCCTGACGTCGTTTTCATACGTTTTCGTGTGAACAGAACGTACGTGAAAATGGTGCTTTCAGTTTCAGAAATTAAAGGCACAGTTCAGCCTGTTGAGCGATGGTTTTTAAGGCACATTTCAGCCCTGTTAATTGAAAAAACTAACTAGGAAAATCAATTAAGCATAATTCAAAATCAGTAAACTCGATGTTTTTAACAATATGAATGTTTTAAAATGTTAAAAACATTAAGATTGGTGATTTTGAATTATGCTTAATTGATTTTCCTAGTTAGTTTTTTCAATTAACAGGGCTGAAATGCGCCTTAAAAACCATCGTTCAACAGGCTGAACTGTGCCTTTAACGCATTACAACCAAAAACCGAAGAACGCTCGGAAAACGACGGAAACGGTACCGTGTGCATATAGTCTGAGTAACGAGTGTCTTAGACTGTGGTGCAGACGCGCATCTCCGCAAAGTCAGAAAAGTTATCCAAGTATTACCCTGGTTCCAGGGGTTTATTTTTATTATTTTCATTGCGAAGGGGAGAGGAAAAATAAACCTCTGGTTGAAAGCGGCAATTAATTCATTGAGCCGCGCCAATCAGTTTGAATTAGGGTCAGATCCTGACTCTGTCTCCTGATTGGATGATCGTATTAAAGCTCTCTGATTGGTTATAGATGTTCTATTTGAACCAATCAGAGAACTTTAATACAATCATCCAATCAGGAAACAGAGTCAGGATCTGATCCTAATTCAAACTGATTGGCGCGGCTCAATGAATCAATTGCCGCTTTCAGCCAGAGGTTTATTTTTCCTCGCCCCTTCGCAATGAAAATAAGAATAAACCTCTGAAACCAGGGTATCCAAGTATCTGCATGTGATTGCATCGATATTTTGTTTCAGTATTTTCATGGCATCTGATGAATTTGACCTTTTTATCCCCAGGCGCCGAATAGACAATTTAGAATATTCTTTGTATTTTGAGCCGTCTTAAAACTCTTAGTGCCGGATAGTGTTAACTGGGCTTTTGTACGACCCGATTTTCCAAGAGTTTATGCGGCAGAAAGCGAGTAAAACGGATATGATTATATGCAACCGATCGATGATACCGATCGCTGTATCCGGTATGTCTTTCAAAACTGTAGGCTGATCAGAGTTAACAGTAATTTCGCTAAAGAAGACAAGTCCGTTCTTATGGCATGGCTCGTCTTTCGCTTGGTCTTCTTCTCATGTGTTTGTGGAGTCTTCTTGAGGATCTTGCGCCTCTGACGACTCAAAATATTCTCTTTGGCTTTGACTGCGCTTTGCAATCTCAAACAGATTAGCTGGTACGTCTTTATGTGCTACTCGCACTCGGTTTCCCTTAATATGGAGTTATGGCAAGTTTGCTCGTGCCTCTTACGGTAATGGTCGGGCCGTATGTTAGATAATTTTTATGGTTAATACGTTTTCCCTCGTGAAATAAATAATAACGTTTCTATAGTCGTCAAAAATCGAATTACCCTCAAGACACTAAAGTTTTATTCTTTTTCTTTTGGGTTTTGAACCGTGCATAATTGATAAAGAGCCTTCGCTATTAAGGCCTTTTTCCACGACTAGCGAAATGAGAAATATTTCGCGCGAAAACACACGTGTGCGAAAATTGTCTCTCGTAGTGATTTCCACAGTAGAGAAAAAATTCGCCAAAACACAAGCATTTGATTGGTTTCGCTATTTTGTCATCCATAACACAAGCATTTGATTGGTTTCGCTATTTCCATTTCGCAACGGAGTAGAAATCAATTCAACTACCCGGCGAAGAGAAATATTTCGCTGAGAAACATTCCAAAATCATGTTGCGCATGCGTTCAACCTTTTCGCGCGAAATTTTTCGCAATTCGCTCGTCGTGGAATTAGGCCTTAAAGGAGCAGTGTCACCTGGTGCGCATCTTTTCTGCGCATAACAACAAAATTTCGGAAATTGTCGGAAATTGTTCGGTGCCTAAAATAATATTGACAATGGCGTCCTTTACGGCAAGCTCTGCGGTACGAAACTATGCATATTTTTGCATATAATTTGTGTGAAATCAAAATTATAAATGTAAAATGCATATCATATTTCTTAAATTAACGCAGGTTCAACATTGTAAGTGCAAGAGCTCTTGTAGCTTCAAGCAAAAACAAAATACCAATCGAGGATGCCCTTGCAAAGGTTCAAATATCGACTGCTCTGCAGCATGCAAATGCGGCACTCGTGCTAAACCTTGCAAGAATAAGGTAAGCTTGAAAATCAATTAATTATTTTTCTGATTTGCAATTTCTTCACTATATATCTGGCGCTTTATTTCAGAAAGCAGCAGCAAACTCGGAAGGTGAAAGTGGAGGGACACCAACAAACACTAGAGCTGGACGTATGAATCAGCAAGGGTTTCGCCTCACTCACGAGCCAAGGGAAACAGAGGAAAGACAAAGGGAAAAAGAAAATAAGGATGTGAAGGTATAATACTGTGAAACATATTAACAGATTTAACAGTTTGTTTACTTTATATTAAATTACCGATACGCTGACTGTACACATCTCTTCCTTGGTGATTATTTATATAGTTTTTGGTAATATGTAAACAATGTCCAATCAATTTTTTTTATTTACACTATACCGATAACTAAACCCAGGGTTAATTTTTGAAGTGTCAACGAAACTAAACTGAGTTGAACATGGATTACACTTCCAAGATTGGTTTACAGTATTTGTCAAACTAAGCAGGGTCAGGTTTAGTTATGTGTACACATAAAAAAATAATCTGAGCTAAACATAGTTTAAATAAAGGCTTTAAATTGCCCTAGGACTTTATAGCCAGACTGGATGAAGATATGGTTAGAAAATTGGCTATTCGTAGTCTTAGACGAGGCATCGGAAGCATGGATTATATTCAGACATTGCTCATTATGGAGGATGATCTTGTGGAGGAGGATGAAGACATGGGTGAATTTGGAGCACAGTCTGAAGAGGAGACAGAGCAACCAAATATTCCTGATCCACCACAAAACCAACCCTCTACACAATGGCCAGATTGGTGCAAATGCGGATATTGTCAACCCATGCCACAAGAAATCGAAAACCGATGTTGTAAACTAAAGAGCTGCATAGCATTGACATCGAGGTTTGCAAAATTGTGTCTCGACCCTGATGTCTTACAGCTGTGCATACGGAATTCTAGTGACATCAGAAATGATCAAGAAGACCATAGTACAAGGGCTTTTAGAAAAGCAGCATATAGACAGTTTGTTTTAGCACGGCATGGGCATCTAGGAAAAGGGAACAGGAGGGTTTGTCCATCTTGTGTAGTATTGAAAATAAGAAAACGGTACCCATCCATTACAGGAGTGTATATGGGTTATAGAGAACATTGATTATGACTTTGCATGCATGAACATGCTTTATAATGATACTTGCTGTGTTGGTGTAGTGTACTCAGGTGAATAAGATGCTTGTGATGTTATTCTGAGTGTGTATCCACACCGGGCCGGCTTGAAAAATATGCCTGGCCACGGTGGGATTCGAACCTACGACCTTTGGAATACTAGCCCAATGCTCTGCCAATGCTCTGGTGTGGATATATACACACTCAGAGTAACATTACAAGCATGCTTTATAATGTTTACTATTGTATATTATTTATTTATAGCAACAGTTAATACTTATAACTTCTTCTGTTCAAATCTACTTCTGATAATATTTTTGTTTGTACAAATAATATTTTTGTTTGTAGCACATGACAAATTGAAAAATGTTGGGTTTGTATTTCAAATTTCAATGATCAAAGTTGACAAAATAAATACTTTTCACATTTCACATAATTGCTTACATTTCTTCCTCTAAACTATCTTCACTTTCATCTTCACAATAAGCAGTTGAATTATTGACGATCGAATCAATGTCTTCCTGACTATAAAAGTATAAAACAGACATCATAAATAATGCTAATACCCACTAGAATTTATGGTAACACAACATGCATCCTTTATGATTATTGAGAATTATAATTTAAAATACCATATAGAATTTGGTATTGTAACCATATAATATGGTATATATACCTGTTTTTCTCTGAATCATCACTTTCCGGATCTCTGTCAGCATTCAAATATTGCAGGGCTGAATAGGAAATGTCGTGTTGCCTGCAAAATAT
This sequence comes from Paramuricea clavata, assembly GCA_902702795.2. Classification (NCBI taxonomy): domain Eukaryota; kingdom Metazoa; phylum Cnidaria; class Anthozoa; order Malacalcyonacea; family Plexauridae; genus Paramuricea; species Paramuricea clavata. The sequence continues at coordinate 50,711 of CACRXK020000887.1, forward strand.
TTAATCATGCCATATTTATAAAGAAATCGTTTTTGACCCTTCTAAAGTAAGTACGAAATAGAATATGTATGCAAAACGAGACATGAAATAATTTCAAGTATTTTGGTAGAATGAAGACTCAAATTTTAGACCAGGATCATACCTGTTATTCTCATCAGAATTGTTTTCTTCTGACGTTTCACCCTCATCATCTGTAAACAACGAGGTGTTTCCCCCAACAGATACAAACGACTCATGGACTGGAAAATATTCAATGCTAGATTGTATAAGTCGATAGATAAATAGTGTTACAAATGTTGTATCAGGTATTTTGATATAGTATCTGTAAAGTTGATGGAAAAGTAAAGTTAAAATTCATGCAGGCCTTTATTTATATGTACCATTCGTTATGTGATGTCATCTCAACCTCTTGAAAACGTTGAGCATTCTCCACTTCATCATTTACTTCTGTTCCCTCATGGCCCTCATGTTCTTTTCCCAAAATGGGAGATTCACATATTGTGCAAAGTGGATACAATACATCTTTCATTGTTGTCTTTATCGGTGTTGATGTTACATTTTTTCCTAAATATATACAAATATACGTTAATACATGCAGATTAATCAAACCACGTCTGTTTGCAGTAAAATAATGACATATATTACTTAGTAATAACTCATTAAAGAGCAACCTATTACGTTCGAACTTGGTTCAGGCCGTTCAGCTGGTTGTATGTATCCCCTTGTTTCATCAGACCTTATATAAACAAAAGTATATAATGATCAGTGATCTTAGCAATCCGTGCATTAATCGAACAGGACATTAAAACTTATTAATGGCTATTATGGACAGTCGTACCTTCTTCGGTATTCCAATGAAAGTAGATGTGCTGCAAATTCACTGTCACTGCATAACTCATATCCTGCAATACTTTTGGCATCTTTCCAAGAATTAAATATCGTCAAGGTTACGAATATTCTCCTGTGTTTCTTGTCCCAGTTTTTCTGCGCATTTCGTCCCTCGTACTTCCTTTTCCGGCCAGAATTGTTTCGTTTGCCACCATGCGAGCCGCTTTGCAAATCCGCCATATTGGATTGGAAAACTTGAAAAACTACGGCAGTAGTTTTTCAAGTTGGCGTGCGCAGAAAAGATGCGCAGATATTGACATCGCTCCTTTAAGAGCAGTCGAGCGAAGAACATGTCCGGAAACGTGGGTTTCACATTTCAGCCTCCCGTCGATTTTCGACAAATAAAAGACTAATAGTATTACTAGAAAATAGAAATACATTTAAATAGTTTTGACATAAGGCCACACAAAGCATTATTTTAAATCCAAAATTTATCGCTTTATTTATCGCCTTCGTTCTTAACTTTTACAATTTGCTGAATGCCGATTTCGCAAATTTGCCGAACAGTAACGAAGCAATTTGCCGACTGGGGCCGACTCGCGAAAATTATTGGGGGGGCACCCCCCTCACCCACCCCGCTCGCCCGCACGGGACGTGCCTGGCACCGTCATCCCTATTCAAAGCATGATAACTCATATTTAGTGTCGAAACGTTGGGTCTTGATCACAATTCGACTGGGCTTTGTAATCATTTATTTAAACCAGAGTAGCGAGCGAAACATGATTGCGAGCGAAACAGAGTAGCGAGCGAAACATGATATAATCATTATAATTATAATAACAAGTATTATAATAACAAATAACTAGAATGCGTTAATTGAACTGTGAAGATGGTATTAAAATGCTAATTGAACTGTGAAGATAGTATTAAAATGAAATACATGCAGGTTGCAATGATTCTTATGGTTGCTATGGGTAATGATAAAACGCGGATACAAACGGACTGACGGATGGCGATGGACGGACGGATAACTTATGTTCTCGTTACACGTAATTTAACACTCATAGCCATGTCTTATAAAAAACGTTTTTGTACCTTTATTAGTCATATCCACGTTTTGTCCAAAAGGACATTGGTAATAGCCTAAAAAAGGGATATTGTCCTAGAATTTTAACAAATAAATTAATTGCTGCACCAGAATCGCAGAGGGCCCAAAATGTCTAGCCTGCGTAGCAGGCGTTTAGTGCAGGCGGGAGAAGAGAGGGCGTCGTTTGAGGAAACGCCTGCCCAAATGGCTATGACAAATTTGTTCTTGACCGAAAAAACTTCGGAAAAGCTTCCCATTGGTCAATCTCGTTAACGGAAGTAATTACGTAACTCAAATGTCAACAATAATTTTGTTCGCGTGTCGAATAGCAGAGAGCCGTATATTTCTCATAAAAATATGCCTGTTAATGCTCTGGAGGAAACGTTTTCTTATATTTCAAGTATTTAGGCTTCGAAATTCATTTGAAACCAGAACAGAGAAAGTCTATTATTAATTTGCTATTTGGTGAAGACGCCGGTTATCGCTATTCTTCCTACGAGATACGGAAAAGTTTTGATCTTTCGATTCAATTATACATTTATATTAGTATCGGCAAATCAAAGCTTGCTACATGCTATTCTAATAGCACTGATGCCAGCACAAGCAGGAGTCGAATATTTCTTATAGTTGTCTTGTTATTTGTCCACTTCAAAGTATAATTCAAGACCAGATAGTTGAGGCTACATCACATGACATTGCAGCTATGAAGTTGGATGATGATTATACGGCAGAATGCGTTAAACAACCGTGATTCAGGAGCCTTTCAAAGGATAAAAGCTCTGTGTTGTGACTGTTGTCTAAAATAGATTCAAAAACTCATTAATAATTCATGAGGAAAACACAAAGAAAAATCATAAACGTGTCGTATGTGATAGAGATTTCCCTTGATTTACATTAACTTTGATTTTCTCAACATACACAACGACAAAAAAGCTACTTCGCCAACGAAGCAATTTAAAACATTCTCAGTGCGTGTTTTATCAGAACATCTTTATACCTGATAAAGCACTGCTGCTCATATAAAATCTCTGCAACTATCTCCCTAGTTGCCGAGCAAAAAGCACAAAATAGAAATAGGGCAGAAGGTTCACTCGAGTCGGAACCTTTGAAGTTTTTGTGCCGGCACATGTTACTTCCGGCGCCTGGCCGCCATGTTGAAAGCAACCAACTCTAGTCTGGTCCAAAATATTATAAACTAATATGGCGAAACTTGTATTTCATAACTTTAAAAATGGGTATATCGTCGTTATTTTATGGTGGATGTCATTGAAATTTTCAGGACGTACTAAAGAAAGGTAGATTATTCATTTTATTATAATACTAGAAAATACATGCATGCAGAAACCCTCGCCTTGCTGACAAAACCATTGTATTTTCCGAACATGAAGTATCTAAAGTAGTTGCCATGGTAACACGATAATTTTTTAAGAATATTCTTACAAATGAAAAATCGCTTAAAACTATCACTTTTAATTACAAAATTATCAATTTCCCAAAATATATATGTTAGGTATGATATTATACGTAATATAAGCTTCAAATTAATAAGGGGAGGGTACACATAATATTTTACATTTTTTCCAAAAAATTTTTTTTGTCTTATGTGAATCTTTAAACCCTTAAAAATCATGGAATAGTTGTTTTATGGCTAAATTCTTGTTCATAACCGTGTTCTAGGCTCTTTTCTAAACAAGGTAGTTTGGTTGCTATGGCAACCTGTTTGTTATTTTCTTGTTTTCTTGAGCTTTTCGCGTGTAAATCTTCATAGAAATCATCGCCATTTAAATTTCTGACTACATGACGTTCTAGGCGACGTCCATGCGATGGTCTGAGTCATTGTGGGCTCATCAAAGCAATTTCTCAAACATACAAAGTTCTCAAAATACTGGATATTGAAAAGCGATAAAAGTGGTCTTCTAATACTGTTTTGTTTGCTGCTATGGTCGGTGGAAAGAAGAGAACCGTGTATAGAAAGAAGAGAAAAGGAAAACCGTTCTCTGGAAAGCAAAAGCATAACAAAACTCCGAGCGTTTCAAGAGAAAACCAGCCGAGCACCTCCCAGGAAAATTCGTCTATATCCTCCTCTGAGACACCACGTGTTAGTGTATCAAGAAGAAAATTAAACCTCCCAGAGTCCATTGAAACCCCCGATCAGGTGATGGATTTTGATAAGAAGGGCTATCGTCTTATAGATATCGCCAAATTTTCCGATTCACTATCCGAAGCATATGTGTGTGATGAAGGTAATTACTAAAGGTAGCCTTGTGCCGGATTGTGTATCACTGTTTGTGTGTATGAATTTTCTTACAGTTTATCATTTTGTGTCCTTGAAATGCTTTCGACTAGTTTATATCTTTTCTATAGAACACAGTTTGAAATTCCTAAACAGTTACATCATTTTTTAAAGTTGTAATGTTTTGTACTTGTTTCAGTTATTTATTGTTTCTCTTCAAAAGCTATATTCCATTGTATCAAGAATTTAAAGGTTGTTGCAGTCTAGTATTTCATTGATCTTTTTATTTTCTAATTAATAATTATCATCAATTATTAGGCAGCTTGATGATCCAGGAAAATATATCAGGAAGACGCGGTCTGATGAGTGACCTTTCAGCTAGTTGCTCTTCATGCCAAGAGGAGTCCGATTTGGAGACCTCTCCTACCATACCTGGCAAAGGTTATTCCGCTGATGTAAACCGTCGAGCAGTATATCATTCTGTAGAGACAGGCGGTGGTTATAAAAGCCTTGTAACATTCTGCAGCATCATGAACATGCCTTGTATTAGTAAGACTGCATACTATCAACATTTGGACACTATTGTAAGTGCTCTTGAGGCGGAAGCGAAAGAGGAAATGCGACAGGCTGCACAAAAGCTCAGGAAACTCAATTTAGCAGAAAACGGATCTGAGGATGACGGTTCCGTTGTTGACGTTGGAGTCAGCTTTGATGGCACATGGGCTAAAAGAGGGTTTACATCTCTCATTGGTGTTGTGTTTGCCATATCAATAGACACTGGGGAAGTCCTTGACTACCATGTGGTTTCGAAAACATGTCAGAGATGTGCCTTGAAGAAAGGGCAGTGTGAGAATGATGAAGAATTTGAAGACTGGGAGATCGAGCATGTGTTTTCTGGTGAGTGCGAAATAAATTTTAATGGAAGTTCCCCAGCAATGGAGGTGGAAGGTGCAAAAATTATATGGAACAGGTCAATTGAACTACATAACCTTAGATACAAGTGGATGATATCAGATGGGGACAGCAAAGCCTTTAGTGCCATTGAAGATACGTATGATGAAGTGAAAGTAGAAAAGTTGGATTGTGTTGGCCATGTCCAAAAAAGAATGGGAAAGAATCTCCTAAAATTAAAGAATGCTACTAAAGGCAAACTTGCCGATGGAAAGACAGTTGGTGGACGTGGACGACTTACCGAAAAGAAAATTTTACAAATTCAGCGTTATTATGGCTTAGCGATACGGCAGAATACCTTGTCTACCCCAAATCTAACAGAGAATGATGTGTCAGTTTCTGTTTACACCATGAAAAAGAACATAATAGCCCTTTTGAACCATTCAATTCAGAATGACGATCCCACAAAGCAACATCGCTTTTGTCCTGTTGGCGAAAACTCTTGGTGCAAATGGCAGCAGGATGGTGCAATGGGTACAAGCATGTACAAAGGAGATGATTGTCTGCCACCAGTTTTCCTAGAGCTCTTGAAGCCCACATTCATGCATCTCAGTGATTCCAAGCTACTTGAAAGATGTGTTAGAGGTAAAACTCAAAATAATAATGAGTCTATCAATTCGTTAGCGTGGGCTCGATGTCCTAAACATAAACATCATGGGGTAAAGGTGGTGAAATGTGCGGTCGCATCAGCCGTCTGTCACTTCCACAGTGGTGCGGCAAGCAGGGAAAGAGTGATGAAGCGCCTCCAGATTCCTGTTGGTGAGTTTACAAGAAAGCTTTCATATTCGAAAGACAAGAAACGCATTAGACAGGCTGATAACCAGATGGATGAAAAGCAGAAGAGGCGTCGTCAAACAGAGCAACTAAGGAAAGCTCAACACGAAGAGGCTTTAAAGGAAGCTGAAGGTGTAACTTATGAGCCTGGTGGTTTTTAATAAACTAGAATAACTTTTCATGGCTGAATTCCATGGAAATCAAGGTATAATCTACTCGTATTGACATTTAATGTTGTTCGCAAACTTTAAAGTGGATTTTCTCAAAACATGGATTTTTCGCAGTTGAGAAAGGATATCTCCTAGAGTTTTGATTGGATTGAGCTGAAATTTTCTGTGCCTTTTCTTCTCTTCGTGATTTGTGAGATGAGCATAGAACTTCTTTATATCTGCTATAGAAATAAAATTATTGAGAAAAATGACCCTGCTGAAACTTGCATGAAATTTGAAGCGCCGCTGTGGCCGCAATTTTTATCACACTAAAAAGTTCTATGCTCATCCCAGACAACCATGTCTATGCTCCCTAGAAATGCAATCACTTTGAAAATTGCAGCAATTTACAACAAGATATCTTTTCTCATATACACCTTGATTTCGCACAGCATGTGTTCCATGTAATATGCTGGTATCGGGTTACAAATGCTTTTAGAAAAAAATGATCATCATTTTCAGAATCTGTGAATCATAAGCTTTAACCTGATATATACTTTCTTAATGTTATAATGGCTATCTTGGATGCTACAGTCATTTGAAGTTACGGCCTTGTTATTATGTGTACCCTTTAAGGTAAAATTCAACCACAAACGCTTCGCAAAACGTTTTAAAGTGTTCTTTATAAAACTAAACTGCCTTTATTCTTGAATTAAATGGCTTTATCGATAAACTTTGAGTTTGCAATAAAATGATTTCAAATTCTAGCATGCAAATAACTTCGCTTTCTTTTTTTATTTAAAAAAATTCAATATAATAAAAAAGAGAATCAATATTAAAGATACACTGAAATGATATGCTGTCTTGTTTAGTTGCTTCATATACGCAAAGGCCGTCGAGTTTTAAAGCAATTATAAAATCAATATTTAAAACAAACTTACCTTCGTCAACGTCGGCAGCTTCTTTTAGCCGATTCTTTCGCCATTTCTTTCTTGAAATTTACAAAATCTTCCAAATATGCGAGCTAGAATGAAATATATTTGCAAGAAATTTATCAATCATCAAATAAAGAAATGATTGCTATTTCGCTGTCGTCATGCAGTCGTTATAACGCAAACTTTAAATTGGACCAATCACAGTGTTTGCTATTCATGACAGTCCGCCATATTTTTGAGATCAGTGAGGATGACCACCCACGGTTGGTGACCCACGCCCGCGATATTTGATGAACTTTAGACTTCGCTAATGCTTTCGTTTCCCCGGGTGTAAATAGCCGGGGGGAATTAGTACCCTCGCACGGCGCTTCGCGCCGTCGGCTCGGGGAAAAGCTTATTGAATGATGCTAAAATTGTCATTTTAAACGCATTGCAAACTGTATGTGCTGTTTTGGCACCGATGAATATATACGCATTATGTTATTTTTCTGAGTGTAGCTTGAAACTATTGCAAGTACTATTCAACTTAGCTTGAAGAAAAATGCGTGATGCCTTGTTTTTAGAACGCAGTAGGTTGAATTTTTTTAATTTTAGGCGCATATTATACTGTGAATATCCTTATAATTCGTACTACTATTCGTACTAAATTATATACCTGATCAGTGAAAGGGGATGTGATATCTTTGTATTGGGCTTCTTTTCTTAATTAACAAACAAGTTTTTGGACTAAACTAAGTAAACTGCGCGAGTAGAATCCATTTTCACCAGAACTGGTTTATAATTTGTAACTTTGACATTAAAAAGGGGGATAAGTCCCTTCTGCCCATGTGCCCGGCGTTTGTTTACAGGTAGCCTGCGGGCAGCCCCATACCACGTAAACGAGGTATACCTCCTCGTTTACGTGGTATGGGGCTGCCCGCAGGCTATTTACAGGGGACTCCACCGGAAATGAACCTCTCGTTTCCAGTCCTATAATTGATCATATACACGCCAATCTCGAAACCAGAGCCCGCAATCCTCTGTGGAGGCTTGCTGAGGCTCTGGGATGACGAGCCAGACAGCTCCAGATTGGCAGCTCCAGATTGGCGAATCTGGAGCCAGCTCCAGATACAATTTCAATATGGAGCTGAAACGACTAGTTTGTAAACAAACTGCTTTGGCCGCTTAACTACCGATGGATATTAAATTTTTTTGAAAGACCATTTTTTCTTGTCATATTCCTTAGTACGTGATGGAAAATGAAAACATTATTCCGTTCCGTTCGTCCATGGTAGCTTCTGAAAGATCACTGTTTTTTCTGACAAAGGGAATGGTCAGCGGTCGGATAGATCGCAAAGCTCGTTTAAAACCTTATTTTGTTACCTTTATAATGAAAAACTCAAAAATTTGATCGATGACCATTCTGGAGAATGTATTCAAAAATCATTTCATGCGGTCAACTTATTTCCACGTCGCGAAACCGCGATAAATAACTCGCGCAAAGTCGAACTGGCTAATTTCGCGCACTGCCCGGGTGTGTTAAATTTATCCTTCCGTGAATACAACAACTTTGGAATCCGTACATTTACGCTTTCGAGGAGTAAGAAATTGATATGTTGATGACATAATATCATTTGTTGCGCTTTTCTGAAGAACTAACGATATAAACAAGTTTAATTTCCGAAACACACGACGCAACCGAGATCGCTAAAAATGGTATTATTATGCGGCGCAAGTCGTCGAAAGGCCATAACATGTCAAATACGTCTACCATCTTCTAAATTGCTTCGCAAATTTCTTGCTAATTTCGCCCTGCCACGAATTTCTAAAAGATGACCCTTCTAGACTAATATTCATACTATCATATTTTACAGCATTCGAAACTTTAGGATACATATCCACCATGAACAACTCATGAAAACACTAGCATTCGTTACCGAGATGAGAAATCAACTTTCAAGAGATGTAAAATATTAAACGTAAACAATAAAACACGTCCTCAGCTGGCACGTGCCAGACATTTGATAATCTCAGGGGAAAACCATATCAACTATAAAGGTCGGCATGCAAATGCAATGAGAAGTAACATACAAAGGCCTAAGCATTTAAGAGTGCAGAGGAAAAGGAACAAAGCAATTTTCCTTGTTCAGGTATGCGCTGCATATTTTTCAATCCATGAAAGAACTACGACGCTTTGTCACAAAGATAAAATATTTTATAGCATGCATGGGTTTGAGCTTGCGATTGCGCTGGTTATGTTAATAAGGAAGGCTTATTACACACCCCTCCTTGAGTATGTGGGCGCTCGCACGTCATGTTACGTAAACTATTTATTGTCAGATAAGAATGAACGTCACCGAAACGATGTAATAAGTAGCCTAACTTGTAATAACGAAATATATTATTTTCAACTGCAGCTTTGTTGTTTGTATGTTCGTCTAAACGATATTGAGTTTGGCTAGTCGACATTTATAAAATATACCTTATTTCGCAGTGTTTCCGGCGTACCTGATTATAAATTCGTGGGCATAAAGCTTATAAAAGTATATATTGCGTCAGTGGTCTTACACAGCTCGGGATTCCAGTTGGTTTCTAATTGTCTTCCTTTGGGAATCAAGGTATTACCTATAGATTCCTCTGGGAATCAAGGTATTACCTATTACGTACTCTAAGGGAATCAAGGTATTACCTATTGTCCGTGTTTCATCATCAGAAGTGATACTTTATCACCAAGGTTTATATTTTGTTTGAAAGTTATATAGTTTATACTGATTGCTTGTTGTTCGTCGAGAACAATGAGACAGTCACGATTAAAAGATGTTCCAAATATCTTGGAAAAGCAAAACGGTCGGTATCACCAACGTTATCGACATCGGTCCCAAAGCGTTTCACCTGGGAGTATTAAAAAAAGAAATAATGCCAGAAGACTTCATTTCTTAAAGGACTTGGAAAATACAGCTAGATACATTTGGAGCGTTTCAGAAAAACAATCGTCACGGCATGGGAATACAGTTCCTGGCTTAAAAGGTGGTGGCAGAAAAGCTGCTCAAACATTGGATTTCGAAAGACTAGCCAGCATTATAATAAGAGTGTCAATCTCGAAGGAATCATCAAAAAAAGAATTCTGGAAGGCTGTCGCACAAAACTATTTTAAGACGTTCACAGTGGACAAAAGGAAAGTGGAACAATTGCGTCTAGTATGGAGACGAAACAGTGGGGTCATTAGAGGCCGAGTTAAGTATGTGCATCAAGGAGAGGAATTAAACAATGGCCATTCCAATGAAAACGATCGAGCTTCGTGTATGGGTGACAATCAAGGAAAACCTAATGACATTTCAACACTTATCCACAGTCATCTGGATTCTCGAAATAGTAGTAATCAAGGTTCAACGTCCCACGATAGCAGTATTGATGATTTTTTCGGTCGCGTTGTAGGCCGAGCTGTTGTTACCGTTTACAATGAATTCTGCAGTGGTGATCAACACCAAAACCCATCTTCGACTTCTAAAGAACCAGAGATGACGTCGCCGAATTCAAACAATGAAGTTGGGGGTTCACAATGTAGTAAAATATCAACTAGGCCCATTCCACATCCCAATTTTCAATTTCCAAGACAACATGTAGAAGTGAAGGAAAATTCTCCAAATCATGTTTTCCGTATTGACACTGTAGAACCCGGCACTTCTCTAACTTGTTATGAGCGTTTAGACGAGGATCAGCCTGATAATTCGTTTCTGGATATGCCCGGTGTGTCAACCATGACAGTCAAAACATTGTCTGGTAGCAACGTGCCATCATCTGGTGTGTTTCGAGCAACACTCACGAAACCTGTAACCTTTGTATCGCTTCCTATAGAATGGCGAAAATTTTTCCTTTTGCACGAAAATCAGTACGCTTGGATCCAGTAATCCGCTCGACTTTTATAAATAGACATTACTGCCATCAAACATGAATTACGCCGTTGTTTAAGCTTATTACGACTTTAATTATTCAAAGAACACTTGCCATGGTTTTGAATTGTTGTAAGATACTGGTAGTGATTTATTTTAACTTGTTTAATTCCGGGAAATCATGGATTGTCGTGTTATTTTAAATATTATTGGCAACGGCTTATCATGACCTTATATGGTAATGCTGCACTGTTGTTATTCTAATTTTGTTATACATAGCATATCAATATCAGAAATAGAATAGTCTTTTGATTTCATATGAGAAGCTAGGAAAGCTTAATAAATTTATTAAAATTATGCTGTGTGTTTCATTGATATGTTTAAACATAATACACAAAGAGAAATAAACTTTATATTAATTTTAAACGATGTTTGAAATCCGAATAACGGCTCAAAGTTTGAATAATAATTAGCACTTGAAAAACTTTGAGAGCCACCCGAGCTTGGGCCTGGGGACGAGGATGTTGAAAAACAACCAATCAGAGCCCGACTTTCACCGGTGTTTCCCAGAGCCTCAGCAAGCCTCCATAGAGGATTGCGGGCTCTGGTTTCGAGATTGTATACACGCGCGATGTTTATATTCCACATAAGGAGTGAATGGAAAATATTTATATAGAATTCGAAAACGTTTCAACAAATTTGCGACTTTTATGAAACCAAATCCACCTATTAGTAAATTATTGAAACATATAAAACAACAATAGAACGCGGAAAGAATATTACGCCAACAAGGCTGCCCTAAAAGTGCGTTTGTGTGATATTCAGTGCAGCACGCTGTGATCAAATCGACATGTGCTGTTGTCTGCTGCGATGTCTTTTATATTCAGGTAAATGTTTTGTTTATACTTGGGTTTTAACTGTCGTTAAATATTGATTTTGGTCAGAAATTCTACGCTGGGATTCTATTGCATTGGATTATGCTGACTATGTATTTAATATTTATTTATCAGATCTGATCGAATATTCCTCCCAGGCAAAGAAAGTCAAGAGATTTGAAACCATAACTACAATTTACTGTTAATATTTTTATTGATGCGCTCTTATTCAAGACGGCTTCATAACTTTATTTTTATTTCTACATTTATTTTACTATATACAATTGTTTGTAATCTATAATCAGATATCTGAATATAAATCTTTATAACATTGTATGTCATTTCACATATCATGATTGTTGTATAAAATTATCGAACTTTCAAGCTACATAAATTTTTGTATGTGCATGCAAAGTTATATTTTAGTATTGGAAAACTTTCATACTGTAGGCTGAAACATAGTAGCATGAGGTATAGTCGTCATCATGACAGTTGAGTTGCCTTGGAACTCTTACGATTTTGTGATATACACCCACAGTACATGAAGTTACACTTCAGGAAGTAATAAAGATGACAACTGTATAATCTTTATAGTTACTATATTATTTTTATTAAAAGCAATGCATGGTAGTATCTTTTAGCATTCTGGAGGTGGCAATGAGTTTCAATATCACAAGATTTGTCTTGGTATATATTGGAATTTGTCTTGGAATATGTCTTGAGATCTGACAACTCAGAACTGCCATTAATTAAATTATTAACACTACTGTAGCTGACATTGTACATTAAGTTATTTTATTTACCATGATATTCTAGTAATAAGTGTATCCAGCATACAATAGTGAAATCAAATGTTGACTAGGCAACAACCCTTCTATTATTCCATCTGCCATAAATCCCCTATTTTCCCCCTCTAAAATAGATGTAAGTCCCCACGGCCCCACCCACTTTTCTAAAACGGAAATGTATTACAACCCACCCCCCCCATATCAATAGCTAGAGGATTTATGGTAAGGCACAGTACCTATGACATTGTCATGTAGCATCCTGTTTGTATGGTGCATGCCAGACATTTTGCATGTTTATGCTGTTATTTAAAACAAGAACATCTTCTCGATAATGCCTGGCAATTATTGTTTCAGAACATTTGTGCCAAAAACATTTTGTTCAAATTACAGTGTCCTTGATGGGGGTTCTTGATAGAGTTCAGTCTTGTCCTCTTAATATGCAATATCACCTTCATTTAGAAAAACACTTATTCCTTCTTGTGTTGGTATGGGTACAAAATGTCTACAGTAGCCCCAGCTATGAAGATTTTTATCTAATTGTTGAACTTGGTGGTAATAACAGTCAGGGACACCGAGAGGTTGTGCGGGGTACAGGGCAAAACTTTCCACGGGTCCCTATGTCATAATTGTAAAACAGGAGAAGCAGTGTGTTACAACATATTGCACTTTATTGCATATTATCCAGCACTGACAGTCAGCTAGCATTTATATTATTGGTTAAGCAATCTTGTATCAAGAAAATTTAAGGGACTTTGTCGCTTTGGGGGGGGGGAGTCCCTTTAATCTGGGGTCCCATCAATCTGGGGTCCCATGCCAAAATCCCCCGCCCCCTCTCAGCGGCACTCATTACAGTCAGCAACCAATTTGAATTTCACCATTAGCTATATCATTCAGTGTTTTCTCCACAGATAGTCTTGAACATTTACATCTTCCACTAAATCCTGTCATGCATAGAAAGGCTCAAAATTAATGAATGCAGTCAGACTATAGGTTTGCCTCTTTCAGAGATCTTCATGCTTCATGCTATTAACCACTTGTCCCAGTAGCAATCTGCCTTTATGGTGTTTGAGAAAGTGTCCTAATGCATGGAAGCAATATAACTTTCAGGTTAATTGCATAATTTACAATAGCATGACAAATGGCAAAGACAAGGCTGCTGCTAGCAATTGGAAAAAAATCAAAACTTGTTTTGTTCACCATTTCAATCTTTGCAAATAAAATAATTATATATGCTTTCAAAATTTAGCTATATATAAGCAGGACATGCAGTTGGTTTAAAATATTGTCCAACTCGTATATCAATTTTATAAATTGTAGATGAAAATATATCTACTAATCAATTCAAATGCGGTATATATTTTGTGCAGTATTTTATACGAAAGTTAAGCTCTCATATATGGTTAATCCATGCAAAAACATGCAGACTAGAATTTATCAACAACAAACAACATATAAACCATTAAACTTACTGTTGTGTACTCCATATTGTCAGCTTGTTGTTGAGTAAAGAGCAATCGAGCATTGACTCATTGAGCAATTCATATTCGTCGGTTGATCATATTTCATGCATGATTCGGCGTGTTTATCACGCTATGCGGTTCAAAAGGAAAATGATTCAAACTTGTACAAGTCAAAAGTTTCTATATTTCTCATAAAAAGCAGGCACCACCACACAAACAAATGAACTATATAAAGTTTCGCTCATTTCAATCGCCATGTTTGATAACATATTGTTGTACAATGCCAATACTTCATGTTATAACATGTGTAATGTATAAAAATATAAACAAACGTCGGGCACATGCGCAGAAGGGACTTATCCCCCCCCCCCCCCCCCC